>JAPHCH010000005.1:0-220000 GCA_030772445.1 Cladosporium sp. MBC 237 | reverse complement strand
AGCTTTTCATAGCCGAGGATTTTGAGCTGCACGGTATCGCTAAGCTGACTAAAGACGAGTGGCGTGAAAAGGGTTTACTAGAAGGACAATGGTACCGTTTGAGGCGTGCTATTGAAGAATTTTCAAACGAAAGAGTAGCTGAGAATTAATGGTTTGATAAGTAATACCAAAGTAATGCCATAACATAGCTTGTTATTCAAGTTACCTCCATGGTCTGAAAAGTGTGTACTTTAATGCTTTCGAACTTTAGGAGGTATATAAAAGCGTGAAATAACACAAAGGTACATACTAAAGCGTATCTATAGGCAAAGACAGGAGTTATGAGAAGGGAGACAAAATAGGGTATAGAGGCTAAAAATAGAGGGGTACATATAGTAAAGCTTCTCTTAATAAATGAAATATATAGCAAAAGGTAGGCAGAGTGCGATGCCGCACTCATATAGGGACAAATCGCTCGGATTCAACCGAATGTGCCGTGAGACGTTGATACCAACCGTTTTGCTCGATGGCTGACAAAGGGGAAGGTTTTCTCGTCGATGCGGTGTGGCTTTTGCGTGGCATGCCGTATTCTGAGCGTTATTGACGACTCCACGAGGCCGCGGTGCTCGCCTGCGCAGGAGTTACGTGATTGCAGGTGTGCTCCGTACTATCGGAATGCGTTACAGAGTGATTACCTCATACGGAGAATTCAGAGGATGTATCCTTGGATTGGAAGGGCTTGTATTGATCGAAGTTGCGTATCGAACGTGTCGTAAAGAGAGCATGACCTCGTAGCCAAAGACAGGAAAACACGCTTGTGTAGGCAAGCTGCAGTGGTAGAGCAGACATGTATTGATGGGTTGTTATGCGGCTACTCTGCCAATATACCACACAAGTCCATGGCGTTCAAGAGTCGGCACCCAAAATGCTGCCGGATCGCACATGGAGTGTAACTCAACCGAGAAGCTGTACCAACCTCAAATAAAATAGCAATGACGAGTAAAACAGCAGTGTAGATGGGTTGGAACAGTGGTGCCGTTGTAAAGTCGTCCAGTTCTGCTCCTAGGTATGGCTTGACTCTGGCACCGGTCCCTCTAGGCCTGATGATCTGGTTGTCGAGGACAGGATATCTCGACAGGTTGAGACGCTGAATATAATGGGCGAAGGTGGCGACGCTGGGTGCAAAGCTGTGGTCGTGTTGTATTGGATGTAATGGTTGCTTGGACGCATGCGGAACCAGGTATACTCCGTGTATTAAGTTTTGTGCAGGTCGAAATGCAGAGGTAAGAAAATGAACCATTCATGAGAAAACAGAGGCCTTGCATGTCACTTTTCGTTCGATGACCGCATGATACCAATGGTGTCGACTGATGCATCAAGGTTGCCATAGTGGATGTTGGGGAAGTCAAGGAGCTCGTCAACGGTGCGGAAAGGGTTGGACACAGTTTTGAACGGTTTGGGGGTGCGATCAGCGACGAGGCGATAGGGTTCATCGCACAAGAAGCTGAGAATCCACAACAAGGCGACATGGTGGTCGCGGAATATAGTTTGACTCATCTTTAGGGTGGCCTGCGCCATCCAAGCATCGAAACTGTCGCTGTTGCCTTCGAACTTAACTGGATCTTGGATGTCGCTGTTGGTATTCATGCCGGTGGCTAGAGCGGAGTCGATTGTGTAGCAGAAACGCACGGATTGGTAGCGGGTTGAGTGAGGCGGAGTAGACTGTGAATGCGTTGGTAGTGCGGTGGCCGTGGGCACCGTAATATAACGAGCGATTTTGGTTGGCAGCTGGGTGTGAGCGAAGTTTGCTGTAGTAGGGTACTGTGGAACCTCCGGTTGTGAAGCATGTGTAGATTCCAAGCAAGAGACGTGTCAATCTGAAAGCCCGCGAAAGCGGGCTGCACGCGCAGCTGTTGGTTTTCACTTCTCGCTTTCTTTAAGGCTTTGACAGACCCGGTCAGCTTCTGCTCGGCGAGATCCATGAGTTCGACGAGAGAAGCGAGAGATGCGACGCTACGAACCTCTCAAGCAGTATGCTTCCTAGTGACAATGCATTGATTTCTGGGGGGACAAAGCTGAGCGGTGTGAGTGGCCGGGCACGTTTTATTCCCTTCTTGGTCTTCTTGTTTGCGCTTCTCCCGCTTTGCAAGCGCTGTTCCTCGTCCGAATCATCCCAATTCTCCGGTAGCGGTGCCGCCATCAGCGACGAGCGCAACTCGAGCACTTCGCCCAGATTGTCAGCGAAGTCTTCCATCCCTGGTGTTCGCGAGCGTTGTGGCTTTTCGATGTTGGCTGTCGAACTCCTCCTGCGGTTGCAGTGTGTGTATATACAGATGCGACCACGGCTGGATGATGCACTTGGAGGCGGCGGGTGTTGCAAGATGGAGCGGGAGGGGCAAGCTTTTCTTGTAGGCAAGGGCAGAGAGCAGCGACGAGATTGGACGGTTGTTTGCCAAGCGGTGGCGGGAAAACAGCAGATCCCTGCAGGAGTTTCAATGAGTGAATGCATGATCGAGTGAAGTCAGTGGGCCTCGCTGGGGCTTTTGGGGATGCATTTGTACATTGAAAACTTCCTGGATCGAGTAAAAGCCGGTGGTGAAATACATTGTGTGAGCATTGACACTGGGGTCAGGTTTATTTCTATACAACTACTCGCCTTTTGTGCTGTGAATCCCTCATGTGCCGCTCGCCATCTCCCAGAAACCCGTCTCCATCTGTACTTCGCGTTAGCAAAGCTGACTCGTCTTCTACAGTCCTCAGCTTGGAACCTACCTTGGTTGCGTGAATAAATATCTTCACAAGCTCGTCAACTCGCCTCGGCGATTGATGGACGGCATGTTTCTCGATCAAAGCTGTGACCGGATTAGCTTTGGTCTTTCGCAACAACACAACGGGAAACTGTACCGCGGCCTGTCTTCACAGCTTGCGTGTAATCGTCGGCGACATAGTTGTTGATCCAAGTCAGGTACGCATTCGGCTCTTTCGGCGGCTCGGTTGTTTGAAGGTCCTTCAGGCGACGACCGATCATGCCATACCCCAGCAGGCAAGGGAGCAGCGCGATCTGCAAGGCGAGCCAGTCTTGGGATTGACCGACGTCGAGGATGTAGCGGCTGTAGGCGGTGCAAGCTATTGAGGTGTTAGCACAAGCTTTTTTTGGATATAATGTGGCCCGCTTACCTTGGCTCTCTTCGTGGTTCTCCATGTCTTCTTGCGTAAGACCGAATTCTTTGCATTCGCCAATGTGCAGATTGATCTCGTGTCGGATATGTGTGACAATCGCGGCGCCCTGGATGTAGTCAGAAGGTATGTCGAGGATGAGTTGTCGTTTGGCAATATTACTCCCGCGATGTCATCGAGAGATGTGGACTTGTAGCTGGCAAGCGCATTGGCGCGGGCAAATTGAATCTGTATGCGAATCAGCTTTGGCTGTGAAATATCTTCTTTGAAGCACATACGAGGTAGAGATAGTCCTGGATCATGTAGTTCTTGAAGGCTTCCCGCGGCAGTGTACCGTCGCCCATGCGTTTGCAGAAGTCATGGTGAGTGTACTCGTGCCACGCAGGCTTTACGTCGTCTCGTTCGAGCAAGTAATCGATGAAGTTGCCCCTGCACTCGTCAGACAATTCCAGCCAATGGGTTCAAGGGTGGTTCCTCGAGCGACTCACGATGTGAACGGCAACACCTGTACCGAATGGAAGTGGTTCAAAGGACCCGAGCCCTTTCCAAGATTCGGGCTTGTCTTGATGCCCGCCTCAACGTACCGACAGGCAGACCGTACGGCTCGTTTGACGTCGTTATCTTTTGCAAGATTGCAGGCAATGGCAGCTTCACGTGTGTCAGCGTCACCTGCGTCGTTCGGACAATGGATGCAACTCACATGCAAGCGAGCAGCCAGTGCCATGCGTGTTCCTGGATCTCTGGAAAGGCATTTCGATGACCTCCAATTCTCCGTCCCGTCCGACCAACACATTCGCCACGATCTCCTTCTCGCTCTCCTCTCTCGCCACCTTCCCATCTTTTGTCAAAGGAAGATGGCCGCCCTTGATGAGAACATACCTCGCGCCCAGACCAAGCACGCTCGCTGCAAGATCCTTGAGTCCATCCAGGTCTCTAACCTCAAGAGCCGGCTTGCCTGCTTCCCGCAGTATGAGGTTTGCTTCGGGGATGTTTGGGGTGACAAGGTAGGCGGTAGGGAGAAGCTCGTGGATCAACGTCTTCGTGGCGTCTTCCGGGAGCAGCTGTGCGCCGCTCGTGGATACCATGACCTGCACGGTTCAAGTTTGTCAGCGATGGACCAGAAGATGTTGGAACAGAAGGCCGTACCGGATCGACGACAGACTTGACAATACCATGTTTGCGCAACGACTCCGCGACGAGCGACACAGTCGCTGCAGAAGCAAGCATACCTTCAAAGTCAATGAGCAGATGTCACCAACATCGAATCACAACCCCTCCGCAAACTCACCAGTCTTCACAACATCAACGCCCACATCCTCCGCACAAGCATCGATCTGCTTCCTCACGAAATCCGTCGGCGTCTCATGAATCCCATACACGCCCTGAGTGTTCTGCGCAGTCAAAGCCGTCGTGGCAGTCATGGCATAGCAGCCATGCGCGGCAATGACTTTCTGGTCGGCTTCGAGACCCCTATTGTATCCAAACTCCATGGGTCAGCGCCTTGATCATCACACACACCCGCCCGCCACGCGCGCAAAGCGGAGATTCCTGGGTTTCTCTTGCAGGGAGGGGATTTTTCAACTCACGCCCCGCCGGAGCTGTCTGAGCCGGCGATTACGAGGATGCGCTTCATTTTCGCTGTGGTTTGAATTTCACTTTTTGGCCTCGATGACTGTTGGCGATTTGGTGGGATTGTTGAGGATTTCGTTTCTGCCGTCGCGGTCAGGGCTTGACGTCATGGCGAGGCTTGTTTTTGGTGGTGGTGTTGTGCTACGGTTGTTCGCAAGCGATGGTGCTACGGTATACATGGGCTCTGAGCTGACGCTCTGTCCAATGCTTCTGTTTGTCCGAGGTGATCATTTCCTGAGACACGGGGACGATACATCCCATGGCAAGATACGCCGATCGAGTATCATGAAGCCCAAGCGATAGCTACATGCCCGTTCCTGCTCGCGATGGGTCCGCAGGCACGAGCGTCAAGGACATTGGTGATGCTGTACAAGGCAGTATATTTACGTTACCCACGCACGGGTCTGATAACCACAATGCAGCTTTCGCATGCGATGGCAATTGTCGCGGCACATTTTGCACTCGGAGCAAAACTATCAAGGTATATATTTTTGCAGATCAATTCGTACCACATCGAAGGCCGGCTGGCCCAATGGCAAGGCGCTTGACTACGAATCAAGAGATTGCAGGTTCGATCCCTGCGTCGGTCAACAGAATCCGCTCTCATGAGCGCGGTGTTTTTGTTTTTCTCACCTTCACCCATATCGGGACGATCGGCTGTTGTTAGCATGTTGGCAGATTTTTGAGCTTTATGCGGTTGCAGTCATCGGTGTCCTCGAGCCCCTGTGTCACAAGCATAGGCCGGCCACGAACAATAAGCAGCACCAGTGAAAGGGCACGATCACAACAATAACTTAGGAAGATGTTGGGCCAGCGGCCGTAGACAAGTCGCAGAAGAGATCCCTGTTGAGACGTGAGATAAAAATTGTATCAATAGTACACGTAATCGTCTCTTTGTACATTTACTCTCTACTCATCACAAGATTTCTAATCCTCCAATTCGCTCTCGTCCTCCGGCTCGCTCTCCCCAGTTCCAACGCCATGCACCATGCCGCTCAAAGGATCCGTCTCGCCAGCCAAAGAGCCTGACCTATGATGTTTCGGGCGAGAGAAGTGAGAGATCACACTAAGAACCAGCACACTCAGACCATGCACCAGAGTCGAGCCGAAGACGATGAAACACACAATCGGCCAGATGATCTGGATGGTCTTCTCCTTGTCGGTGTAGGGTCTGCCGTAGTGCGGGGGGTGAGGAAGGGGTGACGATGTGCCTGTTTCCAAGTGCGCGCGGGCTTCGATGGCGAGGAAGAGGCCGCCGAGCCCCATGGGGCCGAAGTGGCCGCAGAATAAGGCTTCGGTCCAGGTGTGGATGTCGGGGATCCAGCGCCAGGTGGCGAGGACGATGGGGATGCGGCGGAAGAGTAGGACGAGGACGAGGAAGCCGGCCAGACGCCCTGGCGTCACGGACGGCGTGATGGATTCGGGGGAGAAGGTGTGCCATGGGATGACGGCGCCGAGGTATACGAACATGGCGCTGTTGAGGAGCAAGTCGATGATGGCTGGTAGCTGGGTCTTTTCTGTGCGCTTGCTGAACCAGCCGTCGCGCGCGAAGCCGTAGCCGCAGCCAAAGGCCACGAGGAAATCATCCGTGCCGAGGATACTGGCGATTCCGACGCTGAGGACGGCAAGCAAGAGGTAGAAGACTGTGAAACCTGGCTCGTCGATGTATTTGCGCACGGTGCTGAAACGGAGGACTTTGTTGGCAGCGATACCAAGTACCATGCCGATGAAAATACCGAAAACGCACTGCCATAGGATGGTCATCAAGAACCACTGCTTGGTGACATCGGCAGCGTTACTCTCAATCATCGCAAATATGCCAATGAAAAGGAAAGGAAAACTGATGCCGTCGTTGCACCCGGACTCGGCGGCGATCATGTGCTTGATTCGCTTGGGCACGCGATTGCTGAACTGACTGTTGCCGATGATGGAGGCAGCAAGGACAGGATCGGTGGGTGTCAGACAGGCAGCAACGATGAAAGCGGTCCGGACATCAGTCTCGAATAGAAAATACACGAACAGAGCGCATATGAGCCAGCCAAAAGTCATCACAGGCCCAAGCATCATCGCAACAGAGCGCCAGTGGCGAGCCATGTAGTATTTGGGAAGCTCGACACCGACGGCGAATACCTGAATGCCTACGATGACCCGGGTGGCTTCCTGGAGGACGGTATCATCCCATTCCCAGCCGCCAACGGCAGACTTGTCGGAGCAGCCATTGACGTCGCAGACGCTCGGGGTGAACCAGCCGAGAGCACGCGGTCCTACGATGATTCCGAAGAGAAGAGCGATGGGCGGCTCACTCAGATGCAGGCGGTTGCGGATGAAGGTCGCGAAGAGGGTGTAGGAGATGAGGAATACAGGGAGGAGGATATACGTGATGTGCGGCGGAGTCGCCTCGATCACGTCCCAGACCATGACGAGTGCAGGGTGTGATGGTGATGGATTAGTTGATTATTGTCTAGTCGTGGAACTGTGCTCTCATCAATTTATGGGAAAGAATGGACCATCGTCTCTCGCCGCGGAGGAGAATTGGCATTGTTCGGTAACGGTTAAGACAATTTGGATAACGTCGTGCGTCATTGCTGCGATCATCTGATGGTCAGCAACTGTGGCGTTATGAATGTGTGGCGGGTGTAGGAAGATCGCTGGTGATGGGAGATAAGATATGATATTGTATCTGGCAAGCGCAACACCCCGGCCGGGGTGTTGCGAATTGTGACGCGATGTTGTATTGTGGAGTGGCTGAGTCGAGGGCTAGAAATAGAAATAGAAATACACGCAGCGCGTACAGTTACTGCACATGTATGGACGTGCTGGTATTGCTACTTCTGTGCAAGTGTCGCAACTGCGAGACAGTCACACAACACTCCTCGATATCATTCGTCCACACTGTCTGCTGCTGATTTGTCTATCCCCCTACATGTAGGCATCGCACGCATCCTCTCAGGTACAACCTTGCTCAATCCTCCTCCATCCTCCTCCATCCTCCCGTAAACCTCGTCCTTCATCCAACAGATGTACCTACGCTCAATACCTCTCCCATAGCACCTCTCCAAATCTCGTCAACACTGCCATGTCAAAACACACCCTCTTCACGACCATCACACCCCTGCCCAAAGACGTAACCCGTCAAGCCGCCGTGGCCTGGCTACACAATCATGTCCAGATGATCAGGCTCAACCCTCTCGTCATCCGATTACAAGAGACAACACCACCCTCCAACGCCTCCGCCGACGAATTCGACTGTGCCTGGTACGAGATCACCGACGAGATCAGCTACCTTCCCGGTGGCCTGTACAAAGGCGAGGTCACCTACAAAGCATGCTTCAATGACCTACCAAACGGCATACAAACGCACACCTTCGCTCCGGCTGGCCTGGACTTGCGTGGAAAATGGACCGTATGCGGAAATGAGCCTGGAGAACCGAGAGAGCCGCTAGAGCTGGGAACGGAGGCTCCAAGAGAAGGACTGTACATCCGCGAAGACGTCGATATGCGGTGCAATATCTTTCTCACGGGTTTCGTTAAGAAGAACCTGACGAAATCGCACAAAAGCGTGGTGGACAAATTGTCTGAGCTGGGTCATTCACATGGCGGTGCAGCAGAGGACGGCGGGCTCACACATCCGTCCGGCTACACACAAGGCTCACATCACATTCTCACGCCTGTCGATGGAAACACCGTCTTCGGGCCAGAATCGTATTCTGCAGAGCACCCCTCGGGTAGAAACATAACATCTCCGCCTGCATCCCAATCACAACCGGCACTTGGCGACCCTTCTGGCTTCCACGTAGGGCAACACGAATATGCAAACCCTACGCGAGAGAATCCACGCTCACATCCACGCAGTCGAACCCCAACCACTGAATCACAAGAGAACAGCCCGCCTCAGATCCCACCGCTCAATTTCTCCTACCCAGGCGCTGCAAGAACCAATCAAGATCTGGCGGCTGAATATCGCAACCCCTCCTACCGAGCAAGCTATCAACCGGCCTCGACGGCCGCCAAAGCTCGTTCAGATCTCGAACTCAGCCAGCCGCGAAGTGTCTTGCGCAACCCCAGCATACAAGCGGAGCTGTCGGCCGATAAGTCACCAGTAGAGAGTGCGTATGGCAATCACTCGGCTCTGTACGGAAGAGACTCATTACAGCCCAGACTTGATTCTTCGCAGAGAGTGAGCACTGACTATACTTGGAGTCCGAGTGTGAAACCAGGCGCTTTCATTTGATGCATGCAAATACGGTGAGACTAGCATTTGATTCATGGGAATTGACAAGGCTTTGGATGCAGATATCATGTTTTTTTGTCTAGATCTCAAATTGTCCCTTACGGCTAGCTTGAAAGGGCTACCAGACATCACACGCTTTACTCAACGCCATTGCATGGTTACGAAGAATCCTATTGAATGCTGTATATCCCATATATGTGCATTCTTCATCTTACAATACACACGAACATAAAGCCATTGTAATTTCTGATGCGAGTCCCAGTTCGGAAGCGGACGCATGCGTGATACGCCCGCATCTCTGTGGCGCCATAAGCTGCATGATACATGTGACAGGACTGCAATCCCTTTGCAGCATCCTCGAGCCTACCAGATCTTGAGCACCCCTCCTTCTTCTCTCGCGCTTGGCTTGATGATGGATTGGAGGCGCGCGCGCGCGACAGCTCAACCCGTGCCGTTACACAGGCTGCTGCACGGCTTTTCGTTCACCGGTCGTACAAAAGCTGCCTGACTTTCTCGGAAGATTTTCTGCTGTCTGGTTACAACTGCCTCGCTCAGCTGGCGTCTGCTCTGGATCTGGACAACTAGTACACGACGTCAGACTTCTCCGGATCTTCTCGTTTTGATGAATAGCCCGCGAGCTTGCGAAACACCATGCCGAGCGGTCTTCCAACTCTCCCCGTAGAGCTTGTCGAAAGGATCGCCGCGTGCCTCGAGACGAAAGAGGTCGGCGCCGTCCGGCTAACATGTCGCGAGCTGCGAGACAAAGCATCGCAGGGCAGTTACCTTGCGCTTTTCACCCATCGCAACGTCGACCTCACAGAACCCAGTCTTACATCCTTGACCAAAGCCTTGCAATCCGACATCCCACTCGCCCGGACACTGCGCGAACTCACCTTGACCGTCGTCTGTTACGATCCATCCCAGGCTGATGGTCAGCGTACGGCTTACTTCGATGACTCCTACAGACCACCTTTCCAGGCCATGGTGCATAAAGAGGCATGTCGTAGCAAGAAGAAATTCACAAAAGCCGACAAGCGGTTTTCTTCAAGACTAGAGCTTGCCACTCTGCGCTTGCAGCAAGCTCAACATCAGTGGAATGTTGAGAAAGGCCTCTACCCAGAACTTCTCTCATCGGCATTCGCGGCTATCAAGAAATGGAATGATGAGCTGGCTTGCTTGCGCTTGACGGCAGCCGTGGTGACATCGACCACCACACGCTTCACACCGGACGCACACGACTACAAGGTGACATCGAGTGAGGAGTCATTCCTCCTCGCGACAGCACTGGATGCACTCGTCGCCACGAACTTGACGGTGAAGTCTCTGGACGTTTTTTCCAAGACAAGACTCTGCGGTGTGCCCTGCGCAGAACTCGCGGCATACCTCACCCACAAACCAATCGCGCGACTGCGCTCCGTGGGAGCTTCAGTGCAGCAACTCTATTTCCGATACTCCCGCACAGCCATCAACACCGGCCGCGGCAGCAGCACGTCCGACATCCACTGCTGCAACTGCAACACACGACGATTCCGACACCCTGACGACGAGAACATCTGCCACGTGCACCGCTGCACCTTCGGCGACGAAGACGACGTGCACTGCACTTTCGAGAGCAGCCTGGGCAAACTCCTGACCATGTTCCCCAATCTGACAAAACTCCACCTTCACGAATGCGAAACCAAATGGATCGACAACGACGCCGAACCCAACACCTCAACCTTCACCCACTTAGCCAAAACAGCCCACCTCCCCCTCCTCCAAGACCTCTCCCTGCACGGCACAAACCTAACCGAATCCTCCTTCCTGACCCTCCTACGCAAAACCCCCTCCCTCCAACGCCTGCACCTCGTCCACATAAACCTAACCGAAGGCGTCTTCAGCAAAATCCTCACCTTCCTGCGCCAAGACCCTGCACCCCTCCCGCGCCTCTCCCACCTGCACCTCAAAGACATATTCGAGCGCAAGCGCGCCGACGCCCTCAACCCCACCTCCACCACAACCCACCACCACGCAGCGGCACCGCCTCCTCCACCGCCTCTCCCGCCCGGGCCACTCTTCCCTCCCCCGCCCGCCATAACATCCTCCAGCCACACGCAAACGGACACGTACCTGAACACCCTCCTGTCCTTCCGCCTGCCCAAGGCGGCCGCGGCAGAGTGTTTTCTGGGCGGCTGTTTCGGGAGCAATGAGGTGAGTCTCGCGGGTCTGTGGGTGCGCAAGGCCGAGCTGGCGTATTCTTTCGTCGGGCATTCGAGTGTGAGGGGGAAGGTGGAGTTTCGGTGGGATAGGGAGAGGGTTAGGGAGTTTGGGCCGCTGGGGCCGGATCTTTTCGATCCTTTTTGAGGGTTGTTTTGGTTTTTGGTTTTTTTTGGGGGGACTGGTGGTTGTGAGGTTTCTCGGTTCTTGGGTCCCTTCGTCTCTTTCTTTTTTTGGCCTGCATTGCTGCCTCGTCCGCGGGATTTCGATCTCTTGTTTGTTGTTGCAGACCAAGGCTTTCTCTTCCGCGATATGAGTCGTGCGATCTTGCTGGAGTCCTGCTTCATCCAGAAGAAAACACTGTAGCTTCTCCGCCCGCGCGCCTCCATCTTCTCACTTGCATCAGAATCCTGCTATCTTGGGACCGTCCTGTTGACTTGTCTCTGCTCCCCTGCCATCTCGCCTCCGCTACGACACGCGACAGCCGCAACATCGGCTAGGCACTCATTTAATATCGTTGCGAATCGAGCCCTCTACTCCGTCCCTGCCCCATCGATAGACCTCCCTATCCCAAGCAAGCACTCAACCCTCCCCTCCTCCATCCCATCCCATCCCATCCCATCCCATCCCATCCCACCTCCGCGCAAACCAACAACTACAACCCGCCTCTTTCTCCCACAATTTCCGCACCAAAAACCTTTCCAAAAGAATTTCCAAAAACACCCATCTCCCATTCCAGTCCATCAGACCATCCCTCAGTCCCATCATCCAGAAACTAAAAAAGAAAAGACAAGAAAAGAAAGCCCACGTCCACCTTTTTCGTTCCGCCTAACAGCGGCCATAAAGTCAGGGCCAATACCCAACTATGCCTTTTTCAAAAATACAATATTCTATCCCGCCGGGGGATGAGGTCTGCGGTGTCGTGGAAGGCAAAACAAGAACGGGGGCAAGAAAAAAAAAAAGAAAGGAAGAGGGAGGAGGGGAATGGAACTCGTCATTCAAGTCCATGGCATCGACTGTTCTGTTCTGTTCCTAGGATTCAAGGCTTGAGGATAGGTACTGTCGCGATATTGAACCTCGAGAATGAGCATAAGATGGGTGAGGGGGGAAACACAAAAGCGAAGGAATACGCCGTGGGCGAGGAAAACATTTTGGCTCGCGCAGGTGTTGCGATTTTCACATCATGCTTACCTTGCCTATCAAACCCGCGGCACGTACTACCTACCACAGCTGAGTGAGCTACAAATGAATCCCAAGGGCTTGTGTCGTGTACTCTTTTTTCTTGGGCGAACCGGGATTTGCTACGATTTCCGAGTCCGAGTTGGGTGGGTGGGATTTCCATCATCGGAGAGGGAAACTTGACTTGAGAAAGCGAGGGGATTTCCGGAAAATTAAGAATACCTTAGTATAAGTACAGTTGTTGATGATGGTGATGATGCGTATCGACTTTAAAAAAAAAAAAGGCAAGCCAAGATAACGACAAAAGGCAAGAGTGGTATCTCGAGAAAAATTAAATCTAAAGAGAGAGAAAAGGGAAAAGAAAGAAGGGCTAATGACAACAACAACAGCCGCAGCAGGCTGCCGGCCGAAACTTGAGTGGGAGGCAGGCAACGGGCTGGCGAAGAAGTCAACGGACAGAGGGGTTGTACCAACGCTGTTCTTTCGCTGTTGTCAAGGCCGCCGGGTATGCAAGAGACTTTGTTCTTCTTGATTTTGTCCTCAACTCCGCCCTCCCGCTTGGTGTTGTTCCATCCCCATTTTCATTTCTTTTTCTCCCCGATGATTGTAGTAGTTATTTTTTTCTTTCCTCCCGTCCCGTTGAAACGCCGACACGAAACCCATTAAGACACACAAAAAGCCCGATAATTTTCTTTCTTTGTCTTTAGGCGACTTACTACCTGAGATCTTCGGGCTCTTCGTTAAAGACGGCGAAGCGGAGGCGGTGAAGCTATGAGAGGGATTTTGTCAGTGGGATTGGTCGGGATTTTTTTGGGGCGCACAGCTCAAGACTTACCGCTGGCAATTTAGGTACGACGACCATGAGGGTGGCGAGGAAGTTGATCATGAAATAGGTCAGGTCGTAATGGGTGTAGTGGGTGCTGACGAGGAAGAGGCATATGGGGACGGAGAGGAGGAATTTCTTGGCGGGTGTGTACTGGTCGCCGTTGTCGATCTGCTCCCACATGTTGAGGTTGTCATAGGCGCCGGCGTTGAACTCGAAGGGCACGCCTCGCACGTAGTGGAACATCAGGTAGCTGCCGAACATGTAGGAGATGTTGGTCAGGGTCCACGAGGTCTCCTGGGAGATGGAGGGGACGATGTCGTAGACGATTTTCAGGAGCAGGATGATGATGATGTGGATCATCCAGGCGCCCTTCATGTTGACCCAGTTGGCGTTGAGGTTGGGGTTGGCTTTCTGGTCGGAGAGTTGCTCGAGGTCCTCGGGGGGTTCATGGTACATCAGACTGCTGCTCCTCCGGCGCCTCCTCCTCTCCTTGTCGCCGGCGCTGAGTTTGTTTTCGGCCGATTGAACGCAGTTTGGCGGCGACGGGTTCACCCCCTCGGCGAAGGAGATGCCGCCGCGCTGAAGGACGGTGGAAGACACTTTGGCGGTGTTGCTGGGGTGTTGTTTGGAGATGCGTATTTTGATGCGGCGGTGGGAAGGGTAGGTCGGAGGGAGCGGTGTGTGAAATTCGAAGGCTCGGGCGGAGGAGGTGAAGCGGTTGCGATTGAAGAGGTGGGCGGTGTTTGTGTGGGAGGGTGTTGTTGGTATATGGTGGGGGGAGTGATGTCTCGCAGTCGGGTGGTGGATGGTGTAGTCCCTGAGTTCTGGCCAGGTTCTTTGTTTGTCTGTCGGCGCGGGCGATGAGCTACCTCAGGCACTCTGGGGGTGGAGGCTTGTGGCGGTGTTGCAGGCGATGAGATGATTGGAGGATGGTGGTGGAACTTGAGATGGAGGCGGCGGCGGTGGTGGTGGTGGTGGTGGTGCAGCAATTGAAGGAAATAGATGTTGGTGGGAGTGGTGGTGGGTGGTGGAGGGTGTGTAGGTATGTTGCTGCTCTTCACCTCGTCAGCCGATTATTCCCACTCTCTGCCACATCGAGCCACTTCCTTCTTCTCAGCCAGGCCACAGGCGCTGCAACGCCGCAGGGTCCGCCCGCTCGGTCCACCTCAGGCACTTCTCTCTCTTCTCTCTCCCCTGTCCATCTCTCTCGTCCTCGAGTCTCCCTGCGCCAATCATGTTCCTTCGTATTATTCACTTGCCCGAATCGGTATCGAATTTCCCAAATCAGCCGGCTGTCTTTATGCAGAGCGCATAGGTGGGTCAGATCTCGGCTATGTGTGCAGGCAGCATGTACTCGCGTGTATCTTATCATAATTCTACATTCATGCAGCACTCCCAGCAGTCTGTAACCATCAAGGCAAGAAATTACACGCTCGATTCAAGTGATTATTCGAACGTTTCTTTGGACTTGTTTTCTTCATAATGCATATATCCTAGCATTCTACATCGTCAGATCAAATGCGATCTCCCAAAAAGTCTAAAGATATCCCTTCTGCACGGCAGCCTCGGCGTTGAGGATACTGCTACCGGCAGCACCAATGACCGTGTTGTGGCTGAGCGCCACGAACTTGATATCAAACACCTCTCCCTCGTCCTCCCTCACGCGGCCCACGGAAACCGCATATCCCCTGTCGGTCTCGCGGTCCAAACGCGGCTGCGGCCTGTCCGGCTCGTCCATCACGACGATCGCGTTCTGCGGCGCCGAAGGGCAGCCCAGCTTCTGCGCGTCCGACACGTACGACCGCAGGGCTTCCTTGACCTGCTCGGCGGACGGGGCGGGTTTCTTGGCGAAGGTCAGCGAGACGACGGCGGTGTGGCCGTCGAGCACGGGCACGCGCGTGCAGGTGCCGGAGATCTTGAGGCCCTGGACGTCGGCGAAGGCGGTGGCGTCGCCGTTGATGTCGCCCAGGATCTTGCGCGCCTCGCTCTCCAGCTTGTCCTCCTCGCCCGAGATGTACGGCACCACGTTGTCGATGATGTCCATGCTGCTGACGCCCGGGTAGCCGGCGCCGGACACGGCTTGCAGGGTCACGATCGAGGCCTGGCTGATGGGGCCGAAGGCTTCGATCAGCGCTTTGAAGGGGATCACCAGCCCGATGACGGCGCAGTTGGAGTTGCACACCAGGAAGCCCTTGTCGAGGTTGTACTGCTTGCGCTGGTGAGGGATCAGGTCCATGTGCGGCAGGTTGACGGTGGGGACCACGAGGGGCACTTGCGGGTCGCGGCGGTAGTTCTTTGCGTTGCTGAAGACGGGGATGTTGGCCTTGAGGAAGGACATTTCTGGGAGGAGGGAAGAAGGTCAGAATCGAGTATGCCCTTACGACATGCACGCCATGTTCAAAGACTCACCAGTATCCTGCGCAACATCGCTGTCCAAACCGCTAAAGACAACATCGACCTCATCCTTGAACTCCTCAGCAGTGCAGCTCTTGACCACCAAATCGCCCAGCTCCCTGCTCATGGGCAGACTCTGCTTCCACTTGACGGCATCGCGGTACTTCTTGCCGGCGCTCCTCGGGCTGGCGCCGACGGCAGTGAGGGTGAAGTGAGGGTGGAGGGCGAGGAGGAGGATGAAGCGCTGGCCAACGCTGCCAGTGGCTCCGAGGACACCTGCGACGCGATGGTATCAGCCATTGGCTCTTGAGAAGAGAATATAACCCATCATCTATGCCTCCAACAAATTGGATGGACTCACTAACCGCACCGCTTCTTGGGAAAGTTCGGGGCCGGGGAGGTGAAGTGTTCGGCTTCCATTGTGTAATTTTTTTTTGGTTGTATGTGTAGATGGTATGTTACAGTAGAAGTGGAAGAGGATAATAAAAAAGATGGATCCAATGGTTGTGACTCCAAGACTTCAACCTAAAGTTTACTCACCCAGCTCATGCGCCCAGGGCCGATCGCGGGGCTGTGGTTTGGGCGGGCGGGCGGTGATGTCAATTTTTCGAATCTCTCTCTCAACTACCTAGGCGGCTCGTGCGTCTCTGGTGTTTTGCGCCAAATGAAATAACAAATTGTTGTATTTGATGTGGATAACTTGGTTTATTCGGGGAAATACACCCAGATACACAATAGCGCATTACAAATAATCATGTATCAAACTCAGCGAAATCAAAGGGAAGGGGAAAGAAAAACGCCAGCTTCCAGATACCTGGAACTAGGCACATTGATTCAATTCTCTAAACCACTTGACTTGACGCCGATGCCGTAATATCACTCCTTACTCACTTGCACTTCGTGGAAGAGATACGTTTGGATCCTCATGATCACATAGTACAGATTTAAGATCGAGGGGAGCAGCAATCAAGGCAAGTGTATCATATACCATCGTCTATCAATCTCCACCATCCCCACTCAAACATCGATCAAACAACAACTGTCCACCGACCCAAACCCAGCCGCAACACCACCCTCCGCAGATCCCGCACCCTTCGTCCTAAGCAGATAGCCCGCCTCGAAATTCTCCAGCACCACCCTCTCACCACCCGCCTCACCATCCTTCCAAAGACAAGCGCCATACACGCCAAGTTCGCAAATAACGTCGCCGCTCTGCACCTCGCCGTTGCGGAAGATGCTGTTGGCCTGCGCGGGCGGCTCGATCATCTCCATCAGAATGTACGCGGGCCAGTGCGACTCCGGTAACGACGCGAGGAAGCCCGGGATGTCGGCGCGGTAGACGTTGTTGCCGCCGCCTTCGCGCTGGGGTTTGAGGACGTATTTCTGCGCGGTCGAGGGGTTTG
The DNA here is from genome assembly GCA_030772445.1 of Cladosporium sp. MBC 237. Classification (NCBI taxonomy): domain Eukaryota; kingdom Fungi; phylum Ascomycota; class Dothideomycetes; order Cladosporiales; family Cladosporiaceae; genus Cladosporium; species Cladosporium sp. MBC 237. The sequence continues at coordinate 202,986 of JAPHCH010000005.1, read as the reverse complement.
TGGCGAGGGAGCGGGCGGTCAGGCCGGCGGGGCTGGTGTCTAGGGGGTAGATGGGGGCGAAAGTGGAGAGGATTGAGGAGGAGGATTTGGAGTCGGGGAGGAAGCGGGTGAGGTGGGGGGATTGGGGTGTCGCGAGGACTTGTTGAACTTTTTTGCTGCCGGCTAGGTGGGTGAGGATGCTGGGGCATTTGATCGCGGCGCTGCGTTCGAGGTGCAGACGGGCGCTCCAGTGGGCTTCTGTCGTGTAGTCTGTGGGCGCGTAGCCGGCGCGGAAGTAGAGGGTGCTGACTTCGTAGGATTTGTGGGGTGTGTGAGGTGGCGTGTAGAGGAGCTTGCGGGTGTTGGGCTCGAGATGGGTGTCGGAGAGGACGCGGTCGAAAGTCAGACGGAAAGTGCGGACGGAGTGGTTGGCGTTGAGGGCGTATTCCAGATGACGCTGGTCAAAGACGTTGCGTTCGGGATCTTGAACGATGAAGACGACGCAGGTGGGATGAGATGGGGAGGAGGAATCCTGGTAAGCCTGGTGTGCTTTTGCGAGGCCCAGAGCGAGGTTCGGGATGGATGTGCTCGGAGGAAGGGCTTTGTCGTTGATTATAGGGTCGAGAACATCCGGGTAAGCATCTATCGATTGAAGGTGGCGATGAAGACCCGAGACGTGACTTGAAAGGCCGCCGAAAGATGAGGCGATTGTGTTGAATTCAACTTGCTTGACGCAGGGTTGAGAGCCTTCGGATTTGTCGACGTGGACCATGTAATCGGATCTGAACAGACCGAGTTGTATGGGCTGTGCGGCGTTAGCTTGACTGTAGTCGCTAACTGAGCAATTGCAAGATATACCTGTACGTAGCCTTCGGACTTCACCTGGACGTGTATTTTCCAGAGGTTCTCAATGAAATCGTCGATGTCCAACAGCCTGCGTTTGGAAATGTCAGAGTATGTCGAAGACATGCATGAGCATTAGAAGGCTCCGTTGCCGTGGAACATCCAGCAGGTTTGCATTTTGCCTGGACTTACTCCTTCACAATCTCTCCCAGCCAGGCATCATCGACAGAAATGGCCGAGTACAGTTCATTGTACGCCTTGGAAACGCTCTTGGCCTGTTCGAAGCAACTCCTGGGAAACAAGCTGGGGAAGAGAGTCACGGGAGCAGTCGTAGCCAGAGCACCCTCCGGATCGGTGCTCTTGGAAACATATGACTCTGCAGGGCGGACTGCCAGGCCATGGGCTATCGACCAGTCTTTGATATTCGACAGTAGATACTCCCGCTCCGGATGGGTCAGGGTGGGAGGGTAGGGAGGGTATATTTCTGCCGTCATGTTGGAGTGAGGTTTCCTGGATTGCTGGTATTTTTTGGGTTTATGTATATTGTACGTCTATGTTCGGGCGTGCACCTGGCGAGATGTGGTGAAGTGTCTGCCGAATCGCGGCCCCACCAAACGACAATTGAGCCATCATCACATAATCAACCGCCCTGAGGAAACATCCCACCTTGATGCCTGATGCCTGGATCTGAGATATGGAGTGCCTTATCTCTCACAGTGGACGCCCGCGCTTAATCCCGGCGATCTCCGCACCGTTTGTTGCTGAGATGTTGTCGCAATGGATTCGCCTTTCCCCACCACAGAGAGACTGCCATGTCTCTTTCTCACCACCATCCACCACTCGCCCAAGAATAATGAATCACGATCTCACCATCTTCAATAGCTGCGGCTGAAGCTGTCGCCTTTGCATGCGCCACGTCGAGCGCACATACATCACCAAACACCCATCAACAAGCCATAACGATACACACCGCCGCCATCATGGACAAGCTCCAGTACGAACTTGATCGGACGGACCCTCACGTGCCCTTCCGCGCCTCGACTAAACACCTCCATCACACATGGGCCAAGACCTTCATTTCACGCCCAGAGCTCTACATCCAGCCAGAGTCGCTCGAAGAGATCCAGAAACTCGTCACTCTCGCCCGCAGGTGTCGCAAGCGGCTTGTGGTCGTCGGCTGCGGCCACTCGCCCAGCGACCTGACATGCACGAGCTCGTGGATGGTGAACTTGGATAACTACGCGCGCGTGCTCAAGGTGGACAAGCAGCGCAAGACTCTGCTTGTCGAGGGAGGCATCCGACTGCGCAAACTGAACGATGAGGCCAACAGACACGGACTCACTATGCCGAACCTGGGCAGCATTGACGAGCAAAGCATTGTGGGCGCCTTCTCGACCGCCACTCACGGCAGTTCGCTAAAACACGGCTTGCTTTCCGACAACATCAGGTCTTTGCGCATTGTCCTCGCGAACGGGCAAGCGGTGAGCTGCTCGGCAGAGCACAACCAGGAGCTCTTCCGCGCGGCTCTGTGCTCACTCGGTGCTCTGGGAATCATCGTGGAGGTGGAATATGAGATGTGCGACGCTTGTAACATCGAGTGGGAGCAGACTCTCAAGCCGATGAGCGAGATCTTGGATACCTGGAATACCGACCTTTGGACGAAGAAGGAATTCACGCGCGTCTGGTGGATGCCGTATATGAAGCGCGCTGTTGTCTGGTCTGCAGAGAAGACCTCGAAGCCCGAACGTGCTGCCGAAAGCAGTTGGTACGGCGGCTCGGTTGGATTCCACACGTACCAGAATCTCCTGTTCATCTCCAACTACGTTCCTTCTATCCTGCCTTGGATTGAGTGGTTCGTCTTCGGCATGCAGTATGGCTTCAGCACTGGCAAAACGGACTCTGCGGTGGAACCCCTACAGAAAGGTCTTCTCATGAACTGTCTCTTCTCGCAATTCGTCAACGAATGGGCAATCCCTCTGAGCAAAGGTCCCGAAGCCATCACCCGAATGAGCGCGTGGATCAACGGCAAGGAAGGCGACGGCGGCATTCCATTTTCTACGAAGGGGCTTTACGTGCATTGCCCCATCGAGGTTCGTGTCAGCGACACCACCATCGCGCCCCAACCCCGCCCGTACCTCGACAACACCTGCCGCGACGAGCCCACCCTCTACCTCAACGCCACGCTCTACAGACCTTACCTGCAAGACCCACCCTGCCGCGAACGCTACTACGAAGCCTTCGAATGGCTGATGCGCGACATGGGAGGAAAACCGCACTGGGCGAAGAATTTCACTTACACCACCTCCGAGCACATCGGCGCCATGTTCGGCAGCAACATGCAAGACTGGATGCGCGTCCGCAACGAGGCTGACCCCGAGGGAATGTTCCTCGGCGAATGGCACCGGCGCGATCTGCCTTTCTCCAGCGAGACGAAATTCGCTCTGCAGGAGCGCGAAGTGACGCGCAGAAAAGCGCGCAACGGTGGACAATTCTGGGTCGGCGATATTCAGGCTCCGGTCTCGAATGTGAAGGATGCGTATTCGTCTGCCGAGAAAACCGGACCCGTCAGCCCGAGTGCTAGCTCTAGCGACGAGAGCTTTAATATGATGCATGAGGCTGAGGCCGAGAGGAGTGGGTTTTTGGGATCTTGGAGTACGGATGAGATGGATGAGGCGGAGGGCATGAGGACGGATGCTGAGCTGCGAAGGACGCATGGTCACCCTGAGAGTGGGTGGACGGGGACGAAAGTGTTTGATAAGATGTAGCGTTGAATTGGTTTGGATTGTGAGTATGTAAATGTCGTTTTGGACAGCTCTGTCGAATGGCAACGAATGTAACACAGGCATCCTTTGAAAACAACACTTGAACAATTCTGACAATTTACAAATTGCATCTAATCATCACATCAAGTACCGTAGGAGGTCTGCTTGCGGCATTATTTCAAGCACTTGCAACAAATCCAACAATGCCGACTACGCGTCCATAGGTACAGACTCCACCACGCAATTTCCACCAAGTCTGTTCTGTCCATGCGGTTGAAGCGGACATGCTACCACAACCGCAAGTATCTCCTATGGAGGTAGCATTTCATCCGACGATCGGCGCACACGGACATAACGCAATGATGCACTAGGATCGTAGTCAACAGTTACAATCCAGAATTTCGATGAATCTTCACAATTGCACCATCACCTAGACCGCAGCCGCCAGAAAAATCGTCAAGCCATCAGACGATAGTCTTCACAACATGAAGCGCCGAGCAATGCCTCGCGTGCTTAACTAATACACAAGCAGCGTGTCGAGCCAGTGAAGGGATGCTTCGAGGCTTCCTTCGCCCAGCAAGACTGCAAGACCCTTGAGCGAATTCGGTCGAAATCTGAAATTGGCTTTCTGCTTAGCTCTGCTTAGCTCTTCGCGGTCTCGCCCATGAAGCATGATTGGTGAGATCCAACGGCGAAATAGGGACGAATCCCCAAAACGACCGACTAAAACGAAAATTTTACTTAACAGATTCAGCGCATTTAGGAGCCATCGAGGCCCAGCGAGGCCCCTTCGCAATTGCGTGATAGCCATGCGGGATGGCGAACCTGGCAGAGTTTTAACACCCGTTCAGGGCATACAGGTATCGCTACCTCACTACTCTCTTGTCGCGGATTGTTGTGCATTTCCGTCCCACCCCATTTGCTCCGTCGAGATACCAAGCACCGTTGGAAAGTCTCTTATCAGCTTCTTTTCCCTTTCCACTTTCGTTCTACGCGCCTTCGAGAAAGAAGAATCGATCTTCGCCCCCTCACTGCCTGCTCCCCTGCGTTCTCCACTCACGTGCTTTCTTCGTTCGGCTAAACCAACAGACGAACGAACGGATCGGGAGACGTGAGACGTGAGAGATCTGCCTCACCTTGCCTCACCTCACCTCACAGCTGCAGACTGCAGTGCTGGGCAGAGCCACACACACACCATGGTCGACTCCTTCATGGTCCCCGCCGAGGGCGCTGCAGCCAAACATGGCTCCTGGTTCCGGTCCGTGCCCTTTCAGATCGCAGTCGCCTGCGGCGTGTCTTTCACCGCACCTGGTATGTGGGATGCTCTGGGTGGTCTTGGTGCCGGTGGTGCTGCTGAGCCGTACGCCGTGAGTGCCGCCAATGCCCTTCTCTATGGACTCTTCGCCGTCGTCTGCGTGCTGGCCGGCGCCATCAACAACCGTATTGGCCTGAAGTATGGTCTCTGCTTGGGCGCTATTGGCTACCCTCTCTACGGTGCTGGACTTTACACCAACAATGTCACTTCAACGACTTGGTTCATGCTGTTCGGCAGCGCGCTTTGCGGAATCTCGGCCGGTTTCTTCTGGTCTGCTGAGGCGGCTATTATCATCGGTTATCCTTCGCCCAAGGACCGCGCTTTCTACCTTGCCATCTGGCAGACTGCCAAAGCCGCTGGTCCTATCGTTGGTGGAGCGATCAACTTGGGTCTCAACGCCCAGAACTCCGATGCTGGATCCGTGGGCTCTGCGACCTACATTGTTTTCATCGTCATCATGTGCCTTGGTCTCCCCATCGCTCTGATGCTGAGCCCGGCCGAGAAGGTCTGGCGTAAGGACGGCACCAAAGCCGTCACGATGAAGCAAGTCAGCTGGAGCGCCGAATTCAAAGCCGTCTTCAAGCTCATGATCTCGCGCCGCATCCTGCTCCTCCTCCCGGCCTTCTTCATCAGCTACTTCTACAACGGCTTCATGAGCACCTGGCTGACGTCCTACTTCACCGTGCGCGCCCGCGCCTTCTCCTCCTTCTTCACCAACTTCTCCGGCATCTTCAGCTCCTTCATCATCGCCGCCCTGCTGGACAGACAATCCATCTTCATCAAGACCCGCGCCAAGATCGCCTTCGGCGCCATCGTATTCATGCTCTGCGGCACCTGGATTTGGGCTTCCGTCCTGCAGGACCAGTTCTACAGCGCGGACGAGCCTCCCACTTTCGACTGGTTCAAGGGCGGCTTCGGCAAGGCCTACACCCTCGTTTTCTTCTGGCAGTTCACCGGCCAGGCTTTCCAGCAATTCCTCTACTGGCTCGTCGGACAGTACTCGACGGACCTGTCTTCCCTCTCCCACCACACCGGTATCCTCCGTGGTTTCGAGGCACTGGGTCAGACCGTTGCATGGGCGTAAGTTTCCACCATCTTTCCCAAACAATTCTTGCTCAAAGACATCCGCTAACATTCCCCTCAGCATGCAATCCGAAGGCAACGCCAACCACTTCGTCAGCATCGGCATCAACTTCGGCATCCTGATCCTGTGCATTTTCCCCACGTGGGTGGTGCTGTCCGAGTTGGAGCACAGCCACGAAATCACCGTGAAGGAGGAAGACGTCGTCGCCAAGGTGCTGGAGGAAGAGGCGGCCGACAAAGACAAAAACTCCAAGTTTTGATCGAAAAGATACCCATTTTCTAGCGAGTCGTGGCATTTTTAGCAGATTAGTTTCAACAACCGAGCAGCCTGATTAAACAAGGGCACTGCTGTCTCCTCATCCTTGATTATCCTCTTTCTTAAATTTCTCCAATTCCTCTCTCGCCCACCCACCTTCTGCTTGCGTGATTCCCACTTTCCCACACCATATGGGTCGTTGACCACGAACGACGTCCGCCCGAAAGGAAGAAATAAATAATGGAACAACACAACTGTCAAAAGGGCGCGCGGATAAAATGGCTAAGTCGGGGCATCTTCTATTCCTTGCCCAGCAAAAGCGGTGGGGCCAGAACCGCGCAATGCCAAAAGAACCCATGATACAGGCCCAAGAACGCGCCGCGCACACGGGCGCACAGATGGTGATGCTGGCTGGCTGGCAGGTCTTGGAAGTTGGGACGAGCAGTCCCCCCGTTGCGCTGCGATAAGCCCGGCGGCGGGCAGCACGCCATATCTCAGACTCCCCATTAGCAGCGCGGCCGGAGTGAGGAGGAGGGTGTTGACTCGGAGTGCTGTTGGGCCCTTAACACTTTACTGTACGGGGGCGGGGCCCACGATATCTCTTGCGGGTCTGTGCCCGGGTACCGCGGTGGGCGGTTACCGCCCTACCCGGCGGCCGGCCCACTCTCTTCCAGGGCTTGCAATCAGATATCTGTGCCCGACGGCGCTGCTTGCCAGGCCGGGAGAAGACGTGAGCGACCACTACCCTTCTCGCGCGTTTGAAGACGAAGTGAAGTCGAGAGAAGAGAAAAGCTACCTCACACAAGCTATGTCAGCCGACGCGCCTAACAAAGCCTCGCCGGCCGCCTTCGCCGCCACTGCATCGCCGCAGGGTTTGGACGACGCGCGCGCCAATCAGACTCCTGCTGGTGAGAGTGATGAAGGACAGCTCGAGAAACCCCGCAACCACCTCGAGCCTGGCTTCTTCTCGCGTCGAAGGATGCTCGGGCCGGTCGAGAAGGACTATGGCGATTATGGACTGCTGGCTTGCTCGTTGGTAACGGGCATGGTTGATGGCGCTTCGTTTTTGAATTGGGGCGTTTTCGTCGGCATGCAGACTGGTGAGTTTTGATTTTGCAGGGGGGCGATTGGATGGGATTGTGAATTTCGATATGCGTGCGGGGGAGATATCTTCGTGTGTCGATATGTCAACTCGCATCGATGCCTCTTGCATTCCTGCTACCAATACCACAACAAAACAAAGGCTAACGACCAACAAACAGGCAATACGGTAATCCTCGGCCTCTCCACCGCCGGCCTCCCGGACATGCCACACGCCTGGCTCGCCACTTTAGTCTCTATCATAGCCTTCCTGCTCGGCGCGATGGCGACCTTCCACGCCTCGAAATTCATCACTCCCAACGGCGTCAAAACAAACCGCCTCTGGATGTGCTCCCTCTTCGCCATACAGGGCCTCTTCATCATGGTCTCCGCCGCGATCGCCACGCACAATACTCTCATCCCTAAGAATCCTGCTGGAACGTCGCCGGACGACCACGAGCCGGAGTGGGTGAAACATGACATTCGGATTGTGAGTCTGCTGCCGCTGCTGGGCTGGCAGGCTGGTATGCAGATCGCGGCGTCGAGACTTCTGGGCTACAATGAGTTGCCCGTCAATGTGGTGACGTCGACGTACTGCGATTTGATGGGAGACTTCAAACTCCTGGCGACCAACAACGTCAAGCGGAATCGAAGGGCCATCTCTGTCCTCCTGCTTTTCATCGGATCCATCATGGCCGCTTGGTTGATGAGGAGTCGCGGCGGGCTGGAGAGCGTGTTGTGGGTGGCGGGGGCTATTAAGTTCTTCGCTGGCGTGGGCTTGTTTGCTTTCATTCCTGCGCTGAAGGAGAAGGAGTTGCCTTGATTTGGGATTGTTGTTTGGCGTGGTGTGGTGTGGCGGGGCGGGGCGCTCAAGAGCTGAGTCGTTCTGTTTGCGCGCGCGGTTTGGTTAATTATTCAGGTCCCTGAGGATGATGAGCATTTAATGAATAGAAGCCCATACATAACTTATAGATAGACAAGCATAGATGTATTGTGATTAATCGCGGGCAGCGAGGTGTGTAATGAAACGATTCATTCGGGTTCGAAAGTTGAAAGCTAAAAACAAATTATGGAAGTTCTATGGTGTATGTCTGTAGTCATTAGTCGTATCGTGATGTTTTCGCTCAGCAATGTGCAGTCGCTGATAGCGCGGCAGACTTGCGGCGCCGTGAATGACGGCCTGTGCAAGCATCTCACTGCAACGTGGATGGTCCACGAGAATGAAACGCTAGCGCCGTCCGAAATGCGCTCAAGTATGGCGTGCGACAGTGTGCAAAGAAGAAAAAAAAGGAAATGTCCAAAATCATCGTCTCCAACTCTTATGCGCCCATCATCTGCGCACCGCTGCCCTTCTCGTTCGCCTCAGCGATACGCCTCTCGCCCTGCTCGTCGAAATGCTCGGGCCAGACGAACATGCGCTCCTCGGCGGGCGTGGCAGCCGCGAAGACGGGCACGGCGTTCTTCGAGCTGATGCGTCTCCACATGTTGGCGCGCGGGTTGAAGTTGACCGGCAAGCCTTGGCCCTTGGTCTTCTTCTCGTCGATCTGGGCGATCTTGATGATCTCACGCTGGACGTCGGCGAAGGTGTCGTAGGGCAGGTATTTGATGTTCTTCTCGATGCAGTGGGCTTCGAGGGCGAGACCGCGGCGGGCGAAGAGGAGGTCTGCTTGGCTGGCGGCGGCGAGGTCGGAGACTCCGTCACCGATGAAGATGACCATGGGGATTGTGCCGTCTTCGGACTCGATCTTGGCGGCGTCTTTGTACTCGTTGATGGAGAGGGCTTTGTCGTGGCCGGACTCGTGGTCGTGGCGCCAGTGGGGTGTCCATTGATGTCCTTCGCCGTCAATGGTTGCGTCGTTGGCGATGATGTCGATGGCCGCACTGGACTCTTCACCGATGAAGTGGTCGAGCACGCGGCGGAGGATGGGTTTCAGGCCGGCGGAGATGACGTTGAAGGGGATCTTGTTGTTGAGGCAGAAATCGTGGAAGGTCTTGAAATCTTGGTCGAGGGTCAGGTGTTCCTGGATGGCTTTGAGGCCTTGCTCGAAGGGCAGATCAAGCGATCCCCAGAGCTCTTCGGAGATTCCTTTGAAGGACTTCTCGCCGTTTTTGAATTGCTTTTCCAGACGCTCGCGCTGCTCGGATCCACAGCCGTATTTGTTGAAGAGGACATGGCCGGTGTCCTGCATGAAGATTGTGCCATCGAAGTCTGTATGATTGTGTTAGATGGATGAAAGAAGAATTGCAAGCACAGGCATGACTTACCAGAAAAAATGACGATCTTGCGGGTTGTAGGCAACTTTGAGCTAGGAGGGAGATCTTTTGTGGCCTGTTGAGGCGGTGGGGTGACAGCGCTGGGTGCCATTGTGAATGGTATGAGAGTGGATGAGGAAAATGCGTTGGGGTCTGGCAAGAAAACAGAGGTGGGATGGAGGGATGAAAGATTTGGGTATATAAGAAAGGGAAGGAGATGAGGGAGGGCGGCAGATATTAGGTGGTGGTTCGGGTTGCAACACCACAGCCGTTCCTACCTGAAGACATCGTGAGATGCCACCATTATGTCAGAGACCAGACTGGCCCGCTATTTGCTTGTCGTGCCTGAATTGGCGCGAAATAGTGTCCCGACCGCGGGTGGAATCGTTTCCCGGAGGCTCGGGTAGGTTTCACAGGGACTTTCCCAGACGCCGAATATGTGGCGAAAACACAAGGTTCGTTGAGCCTCATGCCACGGTTTGGACGTCGGCTCTTCTGTTGGTCGCACTCACAGCAGTAGTGGCAATGCAATAACAGGAGGGACAACGACAAGACACACCGCCGGGGACCGCGGGGCTGCTCAACATGGCAAAGTGGAAGTGTGGCGTAGCGTGTCGTGTCCAGGCCTGACGTTGAGTCTGTGGGGCGGAGGCGGTATGGTGGGTCTGTCTGGAGCGTGCGAGGTGAACAATCGTGGAGGATGTGGGTTACGAGAGTCTCCCAGACGAGCCAGAGACGTCACAGCGCTGTGTTTGACACGTGCCGGCCCCGTCGAAAAGCGATTCCCATGTCCGTTTCGGCACTGCTTGATGGATGGCCGGGCAATATCTGTCGGGGCCACGGCAAGGCCAACAAGAGTTGGAGTGAAGTTGAGAAAAGCTCTGCTTGTCTGAAGATACTCAAGCCAATCGGGTGTCAGGAAAAATTCTTCTCTTGTCTTGAGTAGTGCTGAGCGTCTGCGCAGGCCGATCGAGGCAAGATCGTGAGCCATGGGCATCCGAGCACATCCATCTTACCTCAGTATGAGGCAGCGGTGACTTCACCCTTCAACGTCAGTGGAACCCTTGCTGCGGATTTCTTTCTTGGGTGTGTAAAAAGAATCGGGGCCATACCACCAATCTTTCACACCCCACGCCGCACATCCGGCTCCATTGTTCGCCTCCATTCTTGTCAGGTGTTCAGGGTTTTGGGATACGGCACGAGCTGGAGGTATACCCTAGGAGTGTATTGTTGCTGGTTCAAGTAACACCGGCCGTACAGTCGTTTGCCAGATCACAGAAATAGACTATTTGGTATTTTCTCTGTGCCATCGCAAAAAGCGTTGCTGCCTCCAAGACAGCTGCTGCAACCAACCGTCTTAACACAACAGGTCAACCCGAATCCTCTTGCCATCACTTCCATGCCTGGTTCATTGGCATTCAGATGGGCAAAAGGATAAGTGCCCTAAGACGGAGTTGAACCGGCGACCTCGTCATTACTAGTGACGCGCTCTACCAACTGAGCTATCAGGGCGATGATATTAGTGATGTGACACCACTAATTGTTGAGGCGAGCTGACAGCACAACGTATATAACCCTTCAAAAATACCTGGTCTTTCACGTGGGATATCGCTGAGGTCAAGCAAAATTAAACCTCCTAGGCAGCTTGCATCTTGAGACGAGATACAGAACTTAAGCCGCTAAAGCACTGAAACATCACGTGAAGTCTTCCCGCCAAGACACGGACCTCCACCAATCAAACCGCAAGCCAGGACGTCACATCCGATAAGGACGACAGCCCAAGGATAAGCTTAGGAGATAGCTAGCGACATAGATGCCCAGCAGCAACAACACAACAACACCACCACCACCCCACCAAACCCGGCAAAACTCGCCAACATGAGCACACCGGAGCGCGGCAAGCGGCAAAAGCAGCGCAAGGTGCTGCTCATGGGCCGGTCGGGCGCGGGCAAGTCGTCGATGCGCGCCATCATCTTCAGCAACTACGTGGCGAAGGATGTGCGGCGGCTGGGCGCCACCATAGACGTCGAGCACAGCAATGTCAGGTTCATGGGGAACTTGCTGTTGAATCTTTGGGATTGTGGAGGGTGAGATTTCTGTTCTTTTCATGCCATCTCGATTTCTGTCCGTGGCGAATGTGAAGAGACATCAACAGACTAACATGCCTTCCAACCAACAACAGTCAAGACTCCTTCGTCGAATCATACCTCAACAACCAACGCTCCCACGTCTTCTCCTCCGTGGCAGTGATGATCTTCGTGATCGACATCTCCTCCCGCGAACCCGCAGCAGACATGATCAACTTCGCCGCCACCCTGCGCGCCCTCCACGAGCACAGCCCGGGCAGCAAACTGTTCATCCTCATCCACAAAATGGACCTGGTCCCGCCCGAGCAGAAGCACAAGATCTTCGCGCAGAAAACCGAAGAAGTCCGCTCCCGTTGCGTCGAAGAAGGCTTCTCCGACCCGGCCCAGGTCGATTTCTGGGCCACCTCGATCTGGGACCAAAGCCTCTACCGCGCCTGGACGCAAGTGCTGTACTTCCTGGTCCCCAACGCCGCCACGATCGAAAGCATGCTTCACCGGCTCGCGGGGATCCTGGACGCACGCGAGCTCATCCTCTACGAGCGCACGACCTGCCTGGCCGTCACGCACATCACGCGCGCGGAAGAGGCGGCGCACAACCCGTACGCCGACCGCATCGAGCGCATCAGCAGCATCCTCAAAACCCACAAGCACTCCATGGCCAAGCACACGGGCATGCTGGCTTCGGAGACGAGCTTTGCCGAGATGCAGATCAAGACGGGCGCTTTCATGTTTTTCATCACGAGGCTGACGGAGAATACGAATCTTGCTGTTGTCATGCCCAGCGATGAGGCGGGGTTCAATGCCGCGAGGGTCAATGTGCAGCTTGCTAGGAGGGAGTTTGCCCAGTTTGATATTGTGGAGAGGAAGGCTAGGGAGCCGGTGGCGAGGCAGGATGGGGCGGGTAGAGGGCAGGGCTATGGGTCTCTTGATGATGGCCGGTTGGAAGATGTCGACGTGCCTGTTCGCTGATGGGTCGAAGCGAGTTCTTTTTCATTTGCGACCTCTATATTTCACGGGATGCATTTTCTGGATCAAAGCAGCTTCACGAGCAGAAGGAAGGATTCATGGCCCCAAATTGGCGGCCGGGCGGATCCACATGGAGTAAACCCATTCCAGCAAAAGAACGAGAACGGGTGGGAAAAGCGAGGGTTCCGCGCAAGAAAGAACCCGCAGGCCAAAAGTGCAGCAAAGTCCCGCCAAGGACGAAAACAACGGCTGTGACTCGCCGCGCATACGATCGGGAAGAAGGGGAAGAAAGGAAGGGATATTTCGCCGTTGCCGCATACACCAACAGCAGTAGATCGGTCATGTCAAGACAGGCCCTGGGTTTCCACTCAACGTTGGCTACATTTCTACCGCCCTGCGATGACCCGCCGGCACAGAAAGCGATTCCAGGACAGACGAGGGAAACAAAGATAGCAGCGTTAACCGCACGCTACGCGTAGCCCGCCTAGTGCTTGTCGTATGCGAAAGAGAGGATATGTACATGCAATCGATTTTTGACTGCAGATGTATCCATTTCTTAGCGAGACACACAAAGGAACAAACCCCTCGACAAAAAACAACAGAAAGAGATATCCTCTCCATCCATCTTCATTCTACTTCCCGTCACTTCACTTCCCTTCGCCTTAGTTTCCTACCATCCGACCCCCAAAGCCGTGAGAAACAACCGAAACCCCCTACCTTAAATTCCGCTCACATCAAGGGAAATAAAGTACCTCACATTCGAAACCCCCATTCCCCCATCTTGACTAACATCATCCAAAAAACGGAGGACTCGCTTTTTGAAGCAAAAGAGGAATAAAGGGGGAGTAGACACCGGCATCTGAGGTATGTTTGCAGGTTTTATTGCGAGACGTGTGGAGTCTGGAGAGGGCAGGACCAAATTCGAACAAAAGCCAAAGAAAGGAAGAAATAAATAAATAAACCGACGAAGTAACAGACGAAGAAGAAGAGCCGTGATTGGATTCCAAATCTTCCTATCTTATTACAATAACCATACAAACAAGGTATGTGCAAATTTTTTAATATTTCCCCACTTTTTGACAATCGACATGATGAGTGAGGTATTCATTTACAAGCCTTCTTTCGACAATAGATAACACTGAGGGAACATAATACACCCTGATAATCCCATCGACCACCGGCGAGCGATGTGGGCGTGGCGATCACCTCCCTACCTGCCTGGCCTGAAGGCGATTCTGGTGTAGACGTGAGAGGTGCGGTGTAGTGCAACGTGGGTATATCAAGCAAGCAAGCTCAACCGATCGAGCTCGCGTCATCGCCTGCCTGTGCTTATGCGAGTCTGGCGCCTGGCGCGAGCGATGCGGTTGTGGTGCGGTGCGGTGCGGTGTGGTATGGCATAGGGGTATCGGTCAATCGATCAATCAATCAACCAAATCGGTCGGTCGATCGCTCATGATGACCCTCTAGGCGTAATTGGCAAGAAATTGCCCACGATCAAGGAAGGACTAGATTGCAGAAAAAAGTCAGTAAATCACTCTCACTTCATGTTGCACTCCAACCAAAGAAAAGGAAGAACTTACATATTATGCGTATCCCTCCTGATAGTAAAAGAGAAACAACACCTGACTCCCTTTCCATTCCCACCCCCATTCCCACTCTCCAGCTGCTTAGGCGACTGCTGCAACGCCCCATCCAGATCCGGAGTCTTGAGCGAACAACTCGTAAGAATAGCCTTCTGGCTCTGATCGAAAGCGATCGCGCCGAACTTCTCCCAATAACTGACCAGACTGTCCTCGGCGATGATTTCGTGAATAGCCAATTTCCCGTCCCGCAGCTTCTCGGTGGGGACGTTGATCAGCTCCGCCATCTCGCGGTTGCCGCGGAAGATTTCGCCCGTACGCCGCCAGCAGCAGGCCGGGATGGCCATGGAAGCGAACACGCGGTCGTATTCCATCAATGACCGCTCGAACCACATTTCGACGAGCACCAGCTGCATGTCGGTCAGGCTCTGCATGGCCTCGCGGAATTTGGGGCGGAATTTCTCGAGCTGCCGAAGAATGCGGGCGCGGGACTCGCGCGAGATGTTCTTCTCCATGTAGGTGTTTAGCTTGGCGTAGCCCTTGACGTAGTTGAAGGGTTTGAGCATGCCGGCGTCGTATTTTGCTTTGAGGAGCTTGTGCAGGCGGTCTTCGGCTGAGCTGAGACCGGCTGGGTCGGCGGCTGTCATGTAGAATTTGTCTCGCGCTCGGCTGTCGATGGGGAAGGTGGAGGAGGGGCGGGAGATTTCGTTGCCGGCTGCGGTTTGGGGGGGTGGGCCCATTGTTGCTGCTTGGTGGTGGGAGTTTTGGTTTTGGGCGGTGTTGCCATTGTTTTGGATGGTGTTTTGGAGAGCGCCGACGCTGCTGGTGGCTAGGAGAGGATCGTTTAGTAGTGCTGCGGCATCTTCGCCTGGATATACGGCTCCCTCGTCGAGGAGAGAGTTTGACAGGAAGTCGTTCAGAAGGTTGTACTCGTTGGTGACTTCGGAGGTGTTGAACATGTAATTTGGGTGGAGGTGGTGCATGTCCTGGAACTGGTTTTGGACGTTCGTATTGTTCCAGTCGAAGTTCAGTGGAGGGTTGTTGTTGGAAGCACTGATGCTCGGTGCGCGGTGGTGTAGCGATGTGGGCGAGATTGGCCTTGGTTGAGCGATATGCGGCGCACCATTACCGGCGTCGGAGAAGTGTATGTCGCCATTGCTCTGCGGTCTGTACTGGCCATTTCCATTCGCAGATTGTTGCACCTCTGCGACAGCCTCAGACGGGTCCGGCGCAGGAGCGATTTCGGCCATGCCGGCCTCGCTCTTGTTCCTCTTGGGAGGGTCTCGCGGCTCGTCGTGACACAAATGGCCAATGTCGCGTTTGACGCAGCGCGCGCAGGGTCGCTGCAGGTCGCATGTCATGTGTGAGCGGCGACAGTAGACGCAGGCGTGGTTGACCTTGCGACGCTTCTTCTTGCCATTGCTGCTGCCATTGTTGTCGCCGCTGTCGCCGACTTCGGACTCTTTGCGCTTCGGGGAGCGCTGGGGTGAGCGACTCCGGTGGGATGATGGGTCTTCGGGCATGCGCTTTTGATCGGAGGAGGGTGAGGCCATTGTCGACTTGAGGAGGTATGAGGAATGCTAAGGACGAGGCCTGTGTTGCGGGTCTTCCCGGGCTGAGAGAGAGGTTGTGGTGTGGTGGTGGTAAGCAGAATCGCAGAGCTGTACACGCGGGTGGGATAAGCGGAGGTGTATGACAGGGCGGAGAGGTGGTGGTGGTGTATGTAGGTGGCTGTCTGTATGGATGCGCGCATGCGCGACTGGGATATTGCTGCAGTTGGTGTAGATTAAGGTGAGATATTGCTGCAGGTGGTGTAGATCAAGGTGTAAGAGCAGTGATCATGCACATCACAGCTTAGAGTGATCGCTCTGCTGCAGGTGTCAGGTGTGCCGGGAAAGAGCAAGCTGTAAGTGAAAGGCAGAGGAAAGAGAGGTAAAGACGAAAACGGCCGGGATGACTTCAGCTGGGTGAAGAATAATACAAGAGAGCAGAGCTAGACTCATCAATAGTTTAACTAACGTCTTAACTAACCACCTACTTCCCCGCAAAGCAAACCTCCAACCTCCAAGAAACCCATTCACAAGGCGGCGCCATGGAGAAGCTCTGAGCCGTCTGAGCTCGCGCTTGCCCTCGTGAGCTGATCAAATTTTGTGGAGTCACCCATTTGTCTTTCGCTGCCGAGTCTGCCGAGCCTTGTTCTAGTCCAGTCTCTTCCATGATTTGTTGTTGTGGTGAAGGTATTGACTGACTGCTAATCTTTGCTACTTACTCTAGTCAAATACCAGTATGGTCATCAAAGCCTCCATGCAAGAATCTCCCTGCTGTGCCTGTATATCCCTCAACGGCGCCACGCGACACAACAAACTAAGTACCTCCTCCCTGATCTTGTTGTCGTGTGGGGAGTTTAGCGGGTCGACCAAAGTCTCCCAACAACCGATCGGCAATTGAACATGGTATATCACTATTATTAGTCAGGTAACTTATGCAGAGCTGAGGATAGACACGGTCCGTGGAAAGAGAAGACCCGATCGTCTCTTCCCAAGTGAAGACCGCTAAAAAGGGTACAATAATAAAATACATTCTACCAGAAACATATATATACATATAAATCTATCCCATCTAATCACACACACACCCCCTCCCAAGATCCTGCCAAATTCAAGGCCCAGACCTAACCCTCGCCGAACTCTCATCAACACCCGCACTCCCATCATCAACCCCAAACCCATAAGAGCTCTTCTTCTTCCTCCCCCTGCGATCGCCAAACTGCTCGTCGAATTTCCTGATAGCAGTCAGACTCGACATGTCCTCGTTGATGCTCGCCGAAATCTCCGCGACGGCCTTGTCGAAATGCCTGGCCGCCAGAGTCCTCTTCTCGGGCAGTTTGAAATCTTTGTCGTCCTTGTGCTGCTCCGCCAGCTCGTTTTCTTCACGCACGGCGGCGAGCGCGGCGGAGACGCAGAGGTTCTTCAGGTCCGAGCCGGAGTAGAGCGGGGTTTGGGCGGAGAGGGCGGCGAGGTCGACGGTGCTGTCGAGCGCTTCGTGGCGCAGGTGGATGCCGAGGATGGATTCGCGGTCTTTAGCGACGGGGAGGTCGACGAGGAGGCGGCGCGGCAGGCGGCGGAGGACGGCGTCGTCGAGGTCGAAGGGTCGGTTGCTCGCCACCATCATGAAGACGCTGTTGTCGTCCATGCCGTCCCATTCGCGTAGGAATTGGTTGATGATTTCGCGGTGCGTGTTGCGGTTTCCGGAGCCGCCGCGGGAGCCGAAGATGGCGTCCGCTTCGTCGATGAAGACGACGCAGGGTGAGATCTTCTTCGCCAGGCTGAATACCGCGCGGACCATCTTTTCGCCCTCGCCCACGTATTTTTCGTAGATCTGTGCACCGCTGACTTCCAGCACCGTGGCACCGGATTCTTTGGCGACGGCTTTGGCGAGCAGCGTCTTACCCGTTCCTGGAGGCCCGTAGAGAAGTAGACCAGTAAGTCGGTCATTCGCCAGCACACCATACTCGAAGGCATCAGGGCGGAGTAGTGAAAGCGTGGTCATGGACTTGAGCGCTTCAATCGACTCCGGTGAAGCATGCACATCGTTGAACCCGGTCTTGATGTTTGCCGGGTCGACAACACCAGCCAACAATCTTGTCTCATGTGGGTTGCAGTTCTTCTTGATTTTCTCAATGTGCGCTTGACCAGGTGTCTTCTCAGGTGCTCCAGCACTGGGCGGTACTTTCGTGAAGGACTCGCTCTTGTGCTGCTGGGTGTCTTGGAAGGATGTCCAGGAGTGAACGGCGTGATCAGCCCTCGCCAGAATCGCAGTCGCGAGTGCGATGTGTACGGGTGTGACCTTGTCGACCTTGGCGTGAGACTGAGACAGTCCAATGGCGGTCAACACGAGTCTCTGCACTTGATCTTGAGGTAATATCTTCTCGCTCAAGATGTGGGTTCCAGGCATTCTGAGTTGCTTGAAAGACTCTTCCACCGTCCTTGAGTCAAGATCGTGACCCAGCCGACTCATCATGCTGCTGACATGACGCAGGTTTACATTCGCAATGCGTTCATAAGATGGCGGCTCGTGGATCGACAGCGTCGGTGGTGCAAGCGCAGTACTCTGGAAGGAAGCTTGCTCCAATGCACTCATATCGAACAATGGAGGAACAACGATCAGACGGAACGGCGAGTCCTCGTAGGTGTCCAGCAAACTATCGATGGGGCCATTCACCTCGGCGGCAGAGGTGCCAATGATCAAAACTTCTTCTCCGGCTCGTCGGCGCTTCTGAACCACACGCACCAGGCGCTTGATAATAGATTCACCCAGGCGGTTGGCAAGAATCAGCTTGAGGTCGCGGACCTGCACGATGGTTCTCTTGCGCTCCTTGCTGCTTGTATCCTGCTCGGCATTCTCGCGACCTACGGTGTCGAAGCGGATGAGCGGAGTGTGTTTAGCACCAGCATCTTCTGTATGCTCAAGACGTTCGATCTTCTTCGCCACATCTGCCACCATGCTTCCCGCCTGACTTGACCAAGGCATTGATTGCCCGCTTTGGGCATTGCTGGTCACTGACGAGGATTTCGTCTCTAATGAGCTCTGACCAAGGTTCGCTGCCTTCGCCGCGGACGGTGCATCTATAAGTCCATCCAGTAAAGCTGACAGCCTCGCATCATCCCATGTCACATACTCAGAAGGCTCGCTACGCTTGTTTTGCGCAGGCTCTGGGCGAGGAGGTGCGAATGGGTTGCCTCCCTGTGGGAAACCAACACTGACACCTGCAACACCGAAACTACCCAATGCTTTGTTGATATCGTGTCGCTTGTCGCCGAGAGCTTTTCTCAAGTCGTCTAACGAGCCGAAATGTCCAAGGCTCATATCTTGAGGAGTAACGGCATCATCTTCTCCCTCATCCTCATCAAATTCCTCGGCACGATCGTGCTCGCCCGCTTCCACTCCGCGAATTCCAAGACCGCTCGCTGTGGCGCCGTCGTAGACATCGTATCCCAGAGTGGCGAAAGATCCGGGCAAGTCACTGCCGCCGCCGACGTAGTCACTTGTGAGATCCGCGATGTCGTTGGCGTCCAGTCGAATTAGATCCGCGTGCAATATCCGAGAAAGGTCGCGTACGTATTTGTCCATCTGGTCGTGCGCATTCGAGTCCGGGCAATGCAGGTGGATATCCGATCTTGACGCAGCGTGTGATGACAACACAGCTCCTGATTGAGAAGACACACCCATCGCAGCCCTCACAGACGCCTCCGTCTCGAGCAATGTCCAGGCCAAAGGATCTGATTTTGAGAAGTCCGCGCGCTGAGGAAACTTGAAACCAAGCGGTAGGTCATTCTGCGATTCAAGAACATCAGGGATCTGGCCTCCAAACTTTTGCTGAAAGAAGTTCTCCCCCGACATGCTGATACCCGGTATGCTCGCTCGCTTCGCCTGCTCATCCTGTTGTTTCTTTTCTGACTCCTCCGCCTCATTCTTCGCCGACTCCTCCTGCGCCTCTGCCGGGTAAAAAGGAACGTGGAAAAGCGTATGCCCCGTCTGCGCATCCACGCACTTCACCATCCTCGCGCCCTCACCATCGACTTCCCCAGCGCCACCAGCCTCCTCCGCCACCAGCAAAACATTATGCTTCAAAAACCACTCCGGCACGGGCGGAGGTTTCGGCACATCAGCCACTCTCCTCTGCCTCATCGTCCTCCTCAATCCCGGCCGCCGGGCCTCAACTCCACCCTCGAATCCATGCTGCTCCTGCCTCACAGCCTCATCGGCCGCTCTGCGCTCCTTCTCGCGCTGCTCCTCGATCGCTCTCTGGTGCTCCGGCGAGCCGTTGGGCGCTCTCGCATCGGCGAGGCGCGATGCGCCGGCGTGGAATGCTCGTTGCTGCTGTCTGGGCGCGGCGTAGCAGGGGCTGCGCGGGGAGGATGCTCGGATGCGCTGACTGTTGGCCAAGCGCGCGCTTTGGCGGGCGATTGGGCGCATGAAAGGAAGAGTGCGTGAGGTGTGGTGGTTTTACCGTGTTGGTGGTAAAGTGCAGTGAAGTTCAGAGAACATGTGCCCGTTATGGAAAGTTGGGGGTTTCTTGAAAGTTGAATATGGCCGTTTGGAGTAATGATCGGCTGTCTGGGTCACGTGATATGGTTTTCAAACCACATTCCAGGATGGTCAAGATAGGCGGCTAAGTTATTGCATGGCTCACGTGGAATGAAAGCATCCTAGAGGTTCCTGACAATCTTCAGAGACCTAAATGTGAAATAAATATATTCGGGAAGTAGGATGGGGAACTTGGGCTGGATGTTACCTCTTACTACAGCCATAAGCAACCCATGAGTCTCGATTGATATCAAGAAAATGCGCAATATCAACATTATTACAGTACAATTGACACGATCACAAGGTGAAATAGCACAATACGAGATAAAAAGATTTAAAAGGTGGGACATGATTCATATCAAAGGTCATCTAGCTCATGCTTTTGGGTGGATGCTAATGGTACATGCTTCCCTTCCCTGTGGGATAATCAACGCCTTAAAAACACCGTCATGAATTGTCTCCCAAATGTTTGTCGCTCTCCATGTCCTCCTGTAACGCCGTGTGAAATGAGCTTCTGGTATTCGCTCTGGCAGCATGGTCTGTCCCCGTTCGTGGACTTGTCTTCGAAGAGTGCTGTTGATGCGCTGTTTGAGCGCCCTGTCGCGTTGCCACGCCCGTCGCTGCTTTAAGCTGCGCCAGCGGCGTGGTCGACTGCGAAAGTAACGGCATCGTCGTGGACGAAGTCGTCGAACGAGAACGGATTGCTGCTAAGCGAATCGTCGAAGCCTGAATCATACGCTCCATTCTCGAAGGAGAAAGAGTCCAGATGGCTAGAAGGATCTGCTGGTAGCATGTCCGTAGCTGGAACGCAAGAAGAGTCGTGAAGAGGCTTGTCCACCATGAATTGACTGGACATGTCGAAGAAGGGTTGCTGGAGGTGGTCGAGGGATTTGACGTCCGGCTCCTGCGCAGGCTCGACGGACACTGCAGGTCACACAACATTTCTGCAGAATGTTGTGTCTCGTCGAGGTGCGGGAGCGAGGCGGACTTTGGGTCCAGTGCTTCGAAAGCAGGGGGTGCGATGGTGGTTGGGAGGTCGGTGGGTTCTTGTTTGATGGTTGGGTAGGTGCTGATCACCGTGTCGGCGGGTGAGGCTGGACTCGCGGCGGCGTCAAAGGAGCCGCGAGATGCCACAAGTGAAGGAGCTGGTGTTGATGATTCACTGGTGGGAGTGTTAGCGATTGTGGTAGGAGTACATGCTTCTGAGGAAGATACATACCCTTCAGTGCACAATTGCACTTCAGGAAGGACGACATCTGAAGGGAGAGGGCCGTGCAGTCTACGGTATGCGTCGAGTTCCGCATTGGCGCGGGCGAGCAAGACGGCCAGCGTCTCGGCCTCTTGCCTCTTGCGTTCCCGAGAGTTGTGGGCGGCGGCTCTGTTGCGCTTGATACGCTCGATGCGGCGCTGCTCCTTCTCGTCGTCGGTCTTTGCGCGTTTCCGCGGAGGGAGTGTGGTCTTGGGTTCCGGGAGTTCCTGACCCCAGGACTTTCTCTTCTTTGCGGGCTTGCTCTGGATGATGACTGGTGGTGGTGATGCCTGTGAGGATTGGCGGCGTGTAGAGTTTTCTGCGAATGAGGCTGGTGAAGGCGACGAGGCGCCCTGGAGGTCTTCCATTTTGAGGTATTGGGGTGGTGATGGATTCGAGTCCATGGTGGTGGTGGTGGTGGTGTTGTGATGATTGTCGTGGTGATTGTCGTCAAAGTGGGTAGACAGACTGGTTGGGGAAGAGAAACGGGGGTGGGTGGCGGTCTCCATGTTGCTTGTCTACAGGCAGGGTCTTCTGTAAATGGATGGAGCCTAGGGTGGTCGATGAGGACAAGTAGCGTCGAGGGTCAGTCACGGTCAGTCACAGTCAAGGGGCAGGCAACAGCTCTTTGTAGTCGATACGTGGCCTCAAAGGGGTGAGACCAGCTGCTGCCGAGCCCCATTCAGCCCCAGCCCGCCGTGTCCGCCTGACGTCCGTGCGCTTTCCGTTCGCGATGCAACAATTCCTTGGCCCCTTCCGCGCCTCTCTCATAATAACTGACATACGCCAGCACGTGCTGCCCACTCGTTCCTTCCTTACACTGCCGCAATACCGCCTTCTGTCACGTGCTCGCGAAGTGAATATTCACCGCGTGCCTGTGAAGACGGTCCGTCAGGGCCATCACAAACAACTCTGACCATCTCACTCTCATCTCACCAACACGTGCGCGCATACGTCCTCACATCGTAATATCCACCAATCCCAGTCATCATTTAGACTACCACAAAGGGGGCGCCTGCTTTATCACCCTTACGAGAATAGGACCCTCCATCTACTCCGCACTAGCTCTGCGTTGATCGAACGTTCCAGCGCGCGCGGTCGGCCGCCTCGCCTGCCAGCGCGTTTCACAGGGAAGCCTGGCACGGAGGGGCGATGGGCTGCGCGGAGTGCGGCAGATTGATGACGTGCGTGGGCCCGTTTGCGTGGCAGGCTGCTATTCCAAGTTTTGGTGCTAACTCCATTCTACAATAGTACCATCACCGTGAGTCTCAGGTACCGGCGACTAACCACCACCGCCCTTTCAGCGCCCTTTCTGGTATGGAGACGGTGGACCTTAAGCATATCGCATAACACCCCAAGCCCTTAAACTCCCAGGCAACTGCCAGGCAGTACCTCCTAGCCTCCTAGTCGCCTGCGGACTTCGGCGCCTCTCCTTTCGCCGCATCCGTCCGGCTGACACCACCACCACACCGCCACACCTGTGCGGCGTGCGTGATGCCCAAGAGCTCGACAAAGTCAGACGCCGGCAGGGCTGGCCTCAGTCTGACAAAGTCCGGTGTCAACAACCCCAATCCCATCCAACATGGCGGCATGGGTCAGGCCGAGCGTGCCTTCTCGGCCATCTCGACCTTCGTGTCGGGTATCATGGCCATCTCGGCCTCGCAATTCATCGGAGCCCCGTTGAAGCTGGTCGACCCCCAGTTCTATGATGGCTACATGGCATGGACGAAGGAGTCCTTCGCCGTGCTCATGACCACAATCACTCAATGGTGGGCTCCGACTGTAGTCCGCGTGAGTGGCGACGAGAGCATGAAAGGACAGCTCTATCAAATGGACGACGGCACTCTGAAATGCAACTTCCCTCATCGCCTTGTGCTCATGGCAAACCACCAGCTGTATACCGACTGGCTCTACCTTTGGTGGGTGGCTTATACGAATAAGATGCACGGCCGCATCTACATCATCTTGAAGGAATCGCTGAAGAACCTACCCATCTTCGGCTGGGGAGCGCAATTCTACAACTTCATCTTTCTGAGCCGGAAATGGGAAACCGACCGGTTCAGAGTGAAGAATGCGTTGAGTCACCTGAAGAACCCCAAGAATCCCATGTGGCTGTTGATCTTCCCAGAAGGTACGAATCTGTCCGGGGTCACGAGGCAGAAATCCGCACAATGGGCAGAGAAGAATGGCCTGAAAGACATGAAGCATCAACTCTTACCTCGCACTACTGGATTGCAATTTTGTTTGAACGAATTACGACAGACTACGAACTGGTTATATGACTGCACCATCGCATACGAAGGCATTCCCAATGGCATGTACGGCCAGGACATCTTCACCCTCAGATCCTCGCTCTTCGAAGGCAGGCCACCAAAATCTGTCAACATGTACTGGCGACGATACCGCATCCAAGACATCCCGACTGATAACGACGAGGCTTTCGGCAGATGGCTCAACAACAGGTGGCGGGAGAAGGATTATCTCCTCGAGTACTTCTACAAATTCGGCTCATTCCCCAGTGACGACCCGGTAACCGCATTGAAGGCGGTCGAAGGAAAGAAAGAGCCCCAACATGCCAAAGCCATCTCCACCGAAGTGAGAGGTGGTGGGTGGGACGAATTCCTCAGCATCTTCGGCCCCATCACATCCGCAGCCGGCGCTCTGTCATCCATGGACTTGACAGAGCCGATGAACTTCGACGCCCTGCTCGGAAAAGTCGCAATGGCACAACACATGAACCTAGCAGACTTGACTCGAGCGGGAACAATGCCCGCAACGAGCCAAGACGCCATCCGCAAGGCCCTATCCGCAGCCAACAAACAGAAGCCCTTGAACAAGCCTCTCTATGACAAACTAATGAAAGACACACCCACAACCCAAGCCGGCATGAAGCAAGCACTAGAAAAAGCCGGCAACCCTCGCATCGCCAAAAAAGCCGCCAAAGCCCCCGCAGCCAACGCCTCCATCTCACAGGAAACAGCACAGAACGCCTCCAAAGTCTCGCAACAAGCCCAGGCCGCCGTGCGAAAAGGCGCCACGACCCAACTCCCCCGCAAACCTGAAGACGTCCAGCAAGCCCTGCCCCTCGCCAAAGCAGAAGCAATGGTCACCCGGCCCATCAGCACCCTCGCCGTGCAAAAGGCGGGTTCCACACTGCGCAACGCCGCCGCGAAGCGAACGCAGCAGAAAGGCGCTGCCCTGCCCGGTCAGAAAGCTGCCGGCGCTCCTCCCAAGGCCAGGAGCGTGACGTCCAACGGCGCGGCCAGGAAGCCTACAGCGAGGCAACCCGCTCCGGCGAAACCTGTTGCTGCTGCTTCTGTGAATGGTGCCACCGGCGCGCCTGCAAAGGCGGGTGTCCCTCGTGCGACGAAGAAGCCTTCCGCTGGGAGGAAGCCGATGGGGACTGTGAAGTATGCTGGTGGGAAGATTCCTGCTTGATAATGATTCTACTTGACGATCCTTCTGGATTTTGTATTTCTAAATTTTCGAATATGAGGGTATGGACGAGCATATATATGTTAGCGAAAGGCGTACGATTGGTTACTGTTGGGCTTGACATGTTTTTATATATTTACGAATCGGATATGTGGTTATTCTTTGGCAAGCTTTGCTTTGTTTATTTCCTTGTGGTGGTCTTTCGGTCGCTTTTGTCGTAGGTGGTCGATGTGTCTGTACAGCGTACCTCAACAACTTCTGATGGTATCAAAGTTGAGCTTATGCATTCCACCCGCCCCTCATTGCACTAATAGCTTTCCCGATTGTTTGGTAACCCCCAACACTCTGGATGCAATAATTATATTCCCGCATGGTCAATTGTTTCCACACAAAATTTCATGAGTCCCCCGTTCCCAAGTTTGTGTGCTCTGTAATCAACACTGCGAATACAGCATCTCCGAAAGCCAACCCCAACCCTGACCCTACCCACGCTCACCCCAACTTTTGCAACCGGCTCGGGGCGGGCGACGCCAGCCAAACTTCACATCCGAGCTCGATCTCTTTCGCAAAGAAAACCCGCTGCATTAAGAAATACGCCACACTCTCTCACCCAACAAGCATAGTTTCAAAGAGCATAATAAGATGGCACCACAAAAGGTCAGACACAAAACAACGAAACGCAACGATGAGACGTAAACTCTGACAGCAAAAATCCAGAAGCGCAAGCTCAATTCCGACGAGCAGGCCGCCGCGGTCGATACTTCGAGGCCTTCTGCGGTTTTCAAACCGACTAAGGGGAGGACGCATACGCTTAGTTTGGCGCTGCCGGGGAGTATTGTTGCGAAGTGAGTTGTGGTTTTTCTTTCCCTCTTTTGTTCGATCGGGGTGGCGTGGATTTTGGATGCATGCAGGATTGATATTTCGGGTTGGGGCATGTCGATCTGTCTCAGGCGGAATCGAAAAGAAAAAAAAAAAAGAAGAAGAAGAAAAGCCATACTAACACCATCCCCCCAGCTGCTCCACGCACGAGATGAAAAACGCTCTGGCGGGCCAAATCGCGCGGGCCTGCGCGGTCTTCTGCGTCGACGAAATCGTCGTCTTCAACGACGGGCAAGCGCCCACGCGAGCGCCGGAGCGCGACGGCTACACGGCCTACTCGGACCCCAACTTCTTCCTCTACCACGTGCTCAGCTACCTCGAGACGCCGCCGCATCTGCGAAAAGCGCTGTTCCCCATGCACCCCGATCTGCGCACGGCGGGCGCCCTGCCCAGTCTGGACATGCCGCATCATTTGAGGAGCAACGAGTGGTGTCCTTTTCGCGAGGGGGTTAGTGTGGGGACCGAGAGGGTTGGTGGGGAGGTTTGCACGATGCTTGATTGTGGGCTGCAGAGTCGCGTGACGGTTCGGGTGGAGTTGGAGCCGCACACTCGACTTACGGTAAGGGTGCCGGAGGTGGAGGGTGGGGAGGGGGAGGCGGTGGCGCCGGATACGCCGCGCGAGGAGGGCGGGTATTATTGGGGGTATAGTGTTCGGCAGGCTGGGTCTTTGGGCGCTGTTTTCACAGAGTGTCCGTTCGATGGCGGGTATGATATGAGTGTTGGCACTAGTGAGCGTGGAGTCACGGTGTCGAGTCTGCTGGATAGCTCTCATGAGGCCTACGTCCAGCCGGACTGGAAGCATCTTGTCATTGTTTTTGGTGGTGTTGCTGGGTTGGAAGCTGCACTTTCTGCGGATCGGGAGTTGCAGAAGGCCGGTGTTTCGGAGGTGAGGGATTTGTTCGATCGTTGGGTTAATCTTGTTCCCGGGCAGGGGAGTCGGACTATTAGGACTGAGGAGGCGGTCTGGGTGGGTCTTACTGGGTTGAGGTCGGTGGTGGAGGCGAGGTCTGCGGTGTGAGGTATTTGACCTGCCTTGCAAGAATTAAGCAGATGGGCAAGAATGGAGACATCACCGCGGAAACTTGACGACGAGCTCATGTAGCCGGGATGGACAAACCGGCTCAGGACTATTGTTCAGCCGACTCAGGAAGCATATGATGTCAAGAGCACTTGTTCGCTTCCTATGCAACAATCCGCAATCCGGCATCACGAGTCTAGACGAGACTCCCACCGGCCCAAGGCTGCTGCTGTGTATACTCGCTTTGGCTCCTAGACACTGACACGATGATTTCAAATGTCAGGGTTGACTGCGGACGCAATGAGAGAAAAGCAGTATATAGCTAGCTGCATTTCTAGCCACTGAAACTCTAGAGGAGACTAACTGCGCGGCATGTACAATGGATTATCGAGCAGCTCCTCGTTCACCAAGCTCAAGCATGACGGCAGACGTGATTTTGCGGTTGACAAGGGTGCCAGCCCTGATGGCAAGCTCCCAGAGCAAACGTTGATTTGGAACTGGTAACTCTCATTCTATTGATTAGTTATTTACATCGTTGCGCATGGCGGCGACATTCATGCTCGTCGCAGGTGTTCGTGAAGTTTCCTCCCTCCCGTGCTGCCATTACTAAACGGCCAGATTACGACACCTCTCTGAAGATAGGGTACTCCCAGTTCGTGCTAACCGGGATGATGCCAAAGCTAACATAAGAAACCTCACTCTCCGGCTCAAGAGTGACGAAAGCCAGAGCAGCATTCTTCTGCTTCGTGCTGACCCTCCAACTTCCAGCCGGAAGAACTACTTCCTGCTCGTAGAAGTTGGTAGTAACGGTGTTCAAAACGGTGCCCTCGTAGTACTCCTCTCCGAGCTGCGAAGTGGTGATGTTGTACGCCTGCACAGTACCGCGGTACTCTTGCTGCAGCTCCTCGAGTTCGAGGCCCATGACTTGCAGGCGCTCGGCGACGGTGTCCCAGTCCTTGGGGATGAGGTAGGCGTCGGGCTTAGAGCGGGTGAAGTTGGCGACGGAGGGCGTGGAGCTGAGGAATGTGATGGGAGCTTGAACGATGCTTCCGTTTCGGATGTCGACCATTGTGAAGGTCCTGTTCTCGCGAGGCTGGCTTTCTGTGACGACGATTTCGGCATCGCCCGTGATGAAGTCTTCAACGGCATCTTCGATTGTCTTGCGTACGCTGTCGGCGTTGTCGTGGGCGATTTGCAGGATTGACTCGAGCATGACCAGGGAAGAGGCAGTGCGTCTTTGGAAGTGCTGGTTCGCAAGGCCAATTCCGCGAAGCTCACAAAGGAGAACCACAGCCTGGCTCAGGCCCATGGCGTTACGGCCAGTGGTGGGCGCGCCAGATGCTTCGGTAAAAACAATGGGATCGCCTTCAACGCGGCTGGTGGAACCAGTAACATAAGGCTCCACGCGCAAGCCACGAGCCTTGAGTTCCTCGCTGACACCGTCGGAGAAAGTGCGCTCGGTAATCTCGCGGATGTCTTCGTGAATATTGAGGTTCTTTGCACCTGCGATGAGAGCGTCTGTGCCGTGACGGTAGATTCCGCCGTACACAGAAGGGCCACCGTACTCGTGCATATCTGCAACAACGTGCGGGTCGAAGGCGGAGATCAGAGTTCTGATTTCGCGGGACTGCTGCTTTGCGAGTTTGGTGCCTTCGCGGTTGGGGTCTACGTTCGCGGCCAGTTCTCTTTGGAAATAGCTGACGCCATCGGGGTTGTATCTTAGAGGGAAGTTAGTTTCAGTCGAAACAGGATTTAGAATATCACTTACCTGGGAATCACAAGGATGTCCAGCTTCTCCAACAGGCTGGCAGTCCAGGTTGCATTGGCATCCATCTTACCGAGCAAAGCGAGGGTGCCCTGGTCTGCGGCGGGTTCATTGCCGTGAATGGCGGCTTGGAGGTACACACGGAGTTTGTTGCCAGTGCTGTTCCTGCCAGTGTTTTGGGTTGACTCGGAGAGGTAGAGGTAAGGGATAGAGCGACCTTGCTCAGACTCTAAGTCGGAACCATGGTAGGTGACCCAGTCATTGCGGGCTGCAATGGACCGGATGAAGTGGTCTTTTCCATTGTCAGTACTGTTACTCTTGAGAAAGGGTGGTATCTCTTACCCAGTTCGTGATCTGGTGTTGGGCCAGCGGATCCATTGCTGAAGCCTGCAGGAACGCTTCCTGGGTTGATGAAAGCCGGCGACAAGAGTTGAATATCGACATCCTGGTAGTTCCGAGAGATTGCCTCGTTATCGAAATCGACCGGCAGGTTGTTGCTGCCGTACGTGGTACGAGACGGTCTTCCTCCAGTCTGGGCGTGGACGGAGCCTCCCAGACAGAACAGCGCGAGCTGCAATTTAGTGACGGGGCTCAACATTCTTGCTGGTGATGTTCCTTGTCTGAGGGATCTTGAGAAGGCAACAACAGAAATCGACATGCGACTATGGACACTTTTTGTAGTGATAGACCCAATGCCACTCTTCGAGCATTGATCTCCGCTCTCGGACTATCCATTGCAACAATGGCCCACTGTCAATCTGCATCAGGAAGATCCAATGTGCCGACAACCTTGTGCCATGTACTGTATGCTTGGCTCTTGATGTGCCTCATCATTGGCATTAGCGATAAGGCCTGGCGCCCTGGCATGGCTGCAAGTACATGATCTGCAGCGCGGAAAGTGAGGTCGCACAAGGACCTTGATGAAGTCGGTACGAACCGGTTTGTTTTCTTGTCACCTTCCCTAGACAGGCTGGCGCATGACATTGTAGAACGGATCTTTTTGCTGCGCCTTTGAATGGCATTTGTTGTTTGGTTGGCCGAGGTAACTATAGAGACTCCAACCCCTCACAGAAGCCAAGGCGCCGGTCTGCTGGCGGCCTTGGCCCACGTGCGGCCATATCTTTGACTCTGCACGGTGGCATGCGCTGATAGTGATAAACGATTTCTCATGTCATCAAGTGTCAAAGTAGGCTTTGTGCTTGTAAATTAATGTGTGTCTTGGTAATGAAGATTGGTGACGTAAAAACCGAGGCTCTGCTGGAACATCAACCTTGAAGTTCATACCTATCTCCTTCCCAGCCTCGCCAGCCAAGACATCTCCTGTTATCTACAAGATTGCAGTGCGAGATGGAAATTGGGGTTGACAATCGGTACATTCGCTCGACCATTCCGATGGGTACGACGTCGGCTCGACATACGTGTGAGGATGTACAGCCGGGGATGACTGAACGACTGATAAATAGCATTCATTAACAAACTGAACCGTGGGTATACTCTCGTCGTGCGCCTATCTCGAGAGACAATTCTATCTGATTAGAACTTCGCCTGCGTGGTGATCATGCCACCATCAATCCTCGAATCTCATTCTTGGAAATTCCATACGACCTGGCTCCAAAACTGCTGGCTGTGCAGTTGCCGGGCAATGCAGAGTAATGCATAGTGATTAGGAATGGGCTCGTAATTTTCCTCCGTCGACCGTAGCCACATTAACGACAGACAGTCTGTCATCCGCTCTTCAATGCGGTGGCGGCATCGACTTCGGACAGTTGCCTCTGGTGCCGGGTGGTGGAGGTGTTGCAAATCTGTCTGGACCTGACTCCACGGAATTCAAATCACCAGCCTTCACACCTCTGTCTTCGAGTCCGCTTGTGGCAATTGTACGGCGGCAAGCTGAACTCGTCGCCTTAATGACCAAGCTTTCAGGCGAAGGCGAATGGCCATGGCTGCTATGGCAACAAGACCGAGCATGAAGGCAACCATCAGAACAGCATCGAAGCCTTCGACAATCCCACTCACAAAGCAGTCGTCGATAAGGAGCGTTTCTCGCTGTGCAATATCTCGTACGGCCCCGTGGTATGATTGAATGCTTTCGTTTCGAAGCGCAGCGTTCTTTTGCATGCGACAGAGTTGTTTTCGCGAGAGATCGCGGTATTTGCTCGTGTCGGGCATGACGAAGACGTTGTCGAACTCATCATTCCATACTGTTGGTGAAGGTGGGAGGTTTTCTGGTTCGCTTTCTTCGAGGGTGTTTTCGGGAGTGATCCTTGCGATCCATACTTTGGTGGGTAGCATTGTTCGAGGCATGTTGACGATGGTGAGGTTGACGAGAGGACTGGACAATGGTCGATGCTTTAGCGGACAAAGTTGCGAAGGAACCTCAAGATGGTACTAGAGAGAATGGCATGCAGTGTGCAGTCTCAGCGGTGCTACTTGAACGGAGAAACCACATCTTCAACGGCAGCCCAGGCACCATATATGATATCTGCTCGTATACAACAACTACCCCAGATTGGAGGATGTGAAATGTGCTCTCAATGGCCGGCGAAGTTTAGGTAGGCTCATTTTCTGGATGGCGCCAGCCATTGGTGATTTTTACGAGGAGCCCGCTGGCTAGAACGCCAGTGGGTGCCAGCTCGTAAAAAGAAAGATGAGGGGTGAGGGCCAGGGTTGGAGGCTAAAGTACCTCGAGCATCTATTCTAGCACTGCCCCTAATAATAACGCCGCGTGGACTGTCCACCGAATGTACCGCGCGGCTCCCGGCAGTGCTCGAACAAACTTCCATCTGGGGCGGATGTTGCGGCGTCCGCGGCCCCCTCTGCAATAACATGGTCAGCCTTATGCCCCATGGCATCTCATCAAGAAATGGCCATGCAACAAGCTAATGATCGCTTGAAGGAAGCTTGAATGCAGCCGGCCTTGAAGAAGGTACGCCTGCGTGCCAGCAATCCCAAGACTAGGACGGGCTGCCGGACCTGCAAGTGAGTGTTTTCTCAACATCGCCTTTCTGATCTGTCCGCAAATTTCCCTTTGTGCTCATTCGCCTGTGATACGACAGGGCACGCCACGTCAAGTGTGATGAAGGGCGACCATCTTGTCGTCGATGCCAAACCGCTGGCCGGGAGTGCGGTGGTTATATCAAGCCTAAATTGGAAGAGCCTCGAGCACCTTACGCGCTTCTGTTGCCCAAACCCGGCCAGCTGATCAAACAAGCCGCCCTCAATGCACCGGCTGGAATCCATGAATTGGATTCCATGAACCTCGAGTTCTTCCATACCTTCACAGCCAAAGACCTGCCCGGCAGCGACCTCGGTCTGCCATGGTCCAGCATCATCCTGTCGTCTGGCTCTGAGCCCGCGGTCAACCGTGCGGTATCCGCACTTGGGTGCTTGCATCGTGCTCTGAAAGGCTCATCTTCTACACCCACAAGCGGCTCGGATGCTCTTACCGCCCCATTCGAACAGTACCATAAGGCCATTGTTGCCTTACGCAAATACATAGACCGTACACCGGAGGTCGGCCTTACCGTCGCGAGAGAAACAACACTTACCGCCACCCTGTTACTCTTTTGCTTTGAGATCTTGAGTGGAACCGATGAGCTGGCGATGAAGCACTTGGAAGCTGCTTTTGGCATCCTCAAGAAGACGCACGAACAACAAGCATCACCTGAAGCGCGAGGTCTTTCAAATCTGACTCTCACCTCGGATAAGGCTACTACTACGAATGCGCTCACTCAGGTCTACCTCCGCCTCGCTTCGGACTGGCTTGTTTCCGGCATGTTCCACTACGATGGACTCGTTTGGCCGCTGCAGGCTGTCTGCGGGAACGCCATGCCGAATAACTTTCAGTCACCAAGGGAGGCATCTGTCCATCTGGATGCCCTTTGCAGCGAAGTCTCACAATACGACGACCATATGTACCAGACGGCGACGCAGAGATACGGTCTACCGACATCGGCTGGCGGAAACGGCGTCCATGATTGGAAGGCAACGCAGAAATATGGTCTGCCGACCCCGCCTGACTTGAACGAAGTCCATGATTGCGCACAATTTTGCTGGATGTTTGCCATGTCGAGGGCTGCATACGCGGGCATTGAATCACCCATCGATGAGAAGGTTCAGAAAACACTGTCTGATCTCCAACAATGGCGGACGGCATTTTCTTCTCTCGTCGAATCAAATCCTGGATCGAAGCTGATAATGCTCCTTGAGGTGCAATACCTACAAGCTTGTTTCTCGCTGCACCTGCTACAGGATTACGAGCAAACGCGGTGCGACGCAATGCTGGCCGGATTCGAACGTGTAGTCGACATCGCTGAGAAATACGTTCACCAACAAGCCTTTGCGACTCGAAATTGTGAAGATGTCGACCGCCGATTACCAACTCTGTCACAGCTAGGCAACAATCTTGCCTCGTCTCTGAGCTTCGTGGTAGAGAAGTGCCGGGATTCGAACATCAGGCGACGTGGAATAAACATCCTGTCGACGATGGACTATCGTGGAGTATTTGACATGCCATACCTGGTCGCGTACTATCGGCATCTTGTCGATCTGGAGGAAGACAGAGCGCGAATGCTGAACCCTACGGCGACTTGGGAACTCAAGTGCGAGGACGTGCCGTTAAAAGCACGCTTCCGGGAGTCGATGTTCTGTGATTGTGAGTCGCTAGGAAAAGGCGACGAGTTCTACAAATTGAATCATGGCCGCCTATTCTACGCCATTGAGGATACGCACGGGGCCTTGTCATTGGGTGAATCTCGATTTTTAGTCAATAGAGAAGGGCCTGCAAACCGCTGAGCGCTCGTCACGCGGAAATGATTGATGTACTAAAATAGACCGAGATGTACTACAGACTTCCGATCTTCAACAACAATAAATAGTAAAACCTGCAATTTTCGATCTACTTGTCTCTTATCTCATTTCGTCGTTAATGGCCAAACATGACAGTTACCGAATGGCTCACTCGCTGTGCTCATACCACTCCCAATGCGCTTTTTACCCCTCGGGAGTCCGAAATCAAACTTAGAATACGCTCTGAGACCATCGGACGAGGCTGTTGACAGTGAGGCTTGCGTCTGCCGCGTGGCCCTGCATGATATGAGAAACTATATCATATCATATCTCATATCTATCACACCCAAAAGCTTATACGCCTCTGCCGCGTGTCCCTGCATGCAAATCAAATATCGTTTTTTGCTGCGGCTCGTGGCTTGCCTCCAGCGTGCCATACTAGATCGGTCCTCTCGTATAGCCTGGCGCTAAGCTCCATGATCCTGAAGCTTTGTCAACGTCGTAAAGGCGGCCAATCACACGCTCACGTTTGGGGTCGAATACCGCCGGGGCCCAGCCCGCCGTGTTCCAACAATGCATCGATGCTTCGGAGGTTTTTCTTTGTTACGCCTCGCTTGCGTCGAGGCAGGGAAATGCTGCTTTTTCGTTGTTGTGGTATAAGAGTCTTAGACTTCCGCCTCCTTCTCAGCCGCAGTATCGACATACACTTCACTCTTTTCAATTTTCATTCTTTTTTTGTTTTTCCTTCTTACTAGAATGATGCAAGTCACTCTCTTATTGTCGGCCTTGCTGGCGAGTGTCGATACGGCTTGGGCAGCCAAGAGCTCGGGCTGTGGACAGAACCTCCCAAAGGGCATCAACAAAGGCGAAGCAGGGAAGAGCAACGATCTGACTTTTGGCACAAAGGACAGCTCCACACGACGTTATCTGCTCCATATCCCGGAGAACTACGATGTCAACACACCAGCTGGGTTGATCTGGTCGTTTGCCGGGCGTGGGAAAGACGCCGAGCACCAGGAAAAGATCACCAAGCTGTCCGATAAAGAATTCAACTCCGACTATATCGTCGTGTACCCTCAGGCGGAAACCAACAGCACTTCCAGCGACGGGAAGAAGGACAGCAAATCATCAAAGCTCAGAAGGCAGTCGAGAAAGAGCGACGACGACGAAGACGACGAAGACGAAGACGAAGACGATGACGATGACTGGCAGTGGGACGACGACGACGACGAAGGCGACCGCTCGTCCGGCAAAAATAGCAAAGGCCAAGGCCAATGGCAGGGCGACCCTACCTCGCACGTCGACGACGTCAAGTTCACGCTCGAGCTGCTGGAGAGCATCGAGAAGACGTTCTGCATCGACGACGAGAAAATCTACGCGTCCGGCCTGAGCAACGGCGGCGGCTTCGTCGCCAACATCCTGGCTTGCGACCCGACTGCTTCCAGGAAGTTCGCGGCTTTCGCGGCAGCTAGTGGCGCTTACTACCAGAACGACGTCAAGGGGGAGTGTGATGCGAACACAGTCGAGCTGACCTGTAACAACAACGGCACCAAAGTGCCTCTGATCGTCACACACGGGGGTAAAGACAAGGTCATCAAGTACGAAGGCGGAGAGCGTCGCAAGTCATGTCTTCCATCGATCCCTCATTTCGTCACCGCCTGGGCCGAACGCGACGGTCTCGGATCAACAAACACCTCGTCCAAAGTCGAAAACACCGATGTAATGCACTATTCGTTCGGCGAAGGCGCGAACGCGGGCATGGTGCAATCCTATTACATCCCCGAGTTGGGCCACAAGTGGCCGATGCAGACGAATGCGCCGATCAGCGGGACCAAGATTTTCCTCGAGTTCTTCAACGCCTGGAACATGACTGTGCGAGAGGCTGGCGCTGCTTCGAGCGGCGAGCCGAAGACTGGTGGTACTGGTGGTAGTGCTGGTGGTGATTCGTCGAGTGCGGCGGCTGGCGAGGCGTCTTTCTCACATGTGTTGGGTTTGCTGGTGGCGGTTGCGCTAATGGTGAACATTGTCTAGATTGCTGGTGACTGCGTCGGAGTGGAAGGGTGAGATGAGCGTTTTTGGTCTTTTGTATGATACCCTCTGAGTCTGAGTTGGATTTGAAAGAGCACTGTCCTTTGATTTTGTGCGTCTGTGTTTAATAGTCACTTTGCAATCTTTATTTCCAGAGCTCGCTGTCATGGACCAGATCTGGGAGAACTTACCTTGGGCCTTTGACGATAAGGGCGGTCGCACAAACTACATACGCCAATAACCCGCGAATCAAATGAACCGCAGCCTCCTAGCAAACCACGAAAACCCTCCCACCAAAGCGGTACAGCCCGTGAACACGATCAACGAACCAAACTCGCTCCCGTATGCTAACTTGCCGCTTTGCTGGAGAGCGCCGCCAACAGCCATCAGAGCCTCGCTCAACGGACCGGAAATAATAGAGCCAATACCGCGACCAGCTGCGAGACATCCAAAGACAATGTTCGCATCCGTGTGCTCGCAGCTGGCTTGCACGCGCTTGATCATTCCCGTCCAAGATGCGGAGTATGCCCCGGCGGTAAGGCCGTAGAGGAGGCTGAACACGTATAGCGGCGCGAGAGATGTTGAGATGCCCCAGACTGCTAGAATCGCAGTTGTCGCGCCGAAACTTATGGCTGCGATCACAACGGTGACGTCGATTTTGTCCACGAGAGCGCCGACTGCGATGCAGCCTAGGACCGAGGCGAGATTGATCATGACCAAAGTCAAGGAGCCGAGTCGTTCGTCCAGGCCGAGGGAGCTTGCGTATGTCGGCAAGTAGTTGGAGGGGAGGAAGTAGCCCATGCCCTCGATGATGTTGAAAAGCTGAAGCACCCAGAATTGAGCAGACTTCAAAAATCCAGCATATGCTGGTCGACGCGCGGAGGTTGTCGGGACGGGGAGTCGTGGCCTGAGGAAAAACAGCATCGGTGTCAGGAAGATCACCATCGCGCAGGCGAGGCAACGCAGTGTAGTGCGAAAGCCGTACCGAGACAGCAGAGCTTGCATGATCAGTGGCATGAGTACTCCGCCAGTGCCATCGCCCGCCCTGCAAGTATGTGAGAACACGCTTTTGGCACTGCAGCCTTCAACACGAACGGTGAACATACCACATGATCCCAATGGCCAGCCCCTTCCTCCGCACAAACCACTCATCAAGGTAAGTGACCGTTGGGGTAAACATCATATTGCCACCGATGGCGAACAGCACACCCTGACATCCGATGAGATGCGACACATTCTGCGCGAACGATGCTCCCAGCAGAGCTGCGGTGACAACAAGCACGCTGCATCGGGTGCTCCAGGCCTTCAATGCCGGCCATCTCTGGAGGACCAGAAAGTACGTCGGCATGAGAAGGTACATGATGCCGGTCGCTGTGGTTCCGATCGCTGGGATACCGGCTGGGTTTGAAGAGAAGGGTTCATGGTTGGTGTAGTACTCTTGGAGGACACCGAAAGAGACCGCAAAGCCTGGGAAGTGGTCAGTTGGTGGGTTTTAGCCGGTGGATTGGAGCATCGATATTACCCCAAATGAGAATGTTGATGACGAAGCCTGCGGCGAGGACTAGCCAGGCCAATCTGCCTCCGTCTGGCGCTGGCAAGCTGTGGTCTTCCGGTTCTTCGATGGTAAGGCCGTGTTCGGGCATATCGCCTTGGTATGTCTGTGGTCAATAGGGCGAAGCAGAGAGTGCAGGTCGTGTCTGTATCGTCGACCGCATGTTCTAATGAAGGTGAGTCTCCATTGCTGCACGCCCTACATTGACATGTGCGATGAGTGGGTACTGATTGGCCGAAGGTCTTGTACTGTAGATCTGGCCGAGAGAGGAAATAAAAAGCACCCCGCAAAGCCAAAGTCCACATAATAGGGCATGTTCAACACCATCGTCTGCCAACAAATATTCTCCCGCAGCTTCACTGTGTTGACAAGGAGACTTAGAACAAGCCCAAGTACTCTTCGGCCAATCGGGGCCGTTACATCGCACCCATGTTGTCGCGACGTTGCATCGTAACCCTCAAAGAGCAGTGGCAGGCGATAGCGAGCGAAGTCCAGATACTTTGTTCACGAGTCTGCTAATTGCTTTCCGAATCAGTTTCCCATTCCGAAGCGGACACCTCACCCCCAAATCTCTTCATCTTCCTTTCCAACTCGCGAACAAGGTTCTCCCGATCGTTTGTCAGTGGATGATCGACCCCGAGTACTCTCGTCGAAATCTCAACGCAAGACCGCATGAGCTCAGAAGCTTCCTCATACCGCCCGAGATCCTTCAAATTCTGCGCCAGATTGTAAGAAGCGATCAAAGTCTGCGGATCCTCCTCCCCATCGACTTCTGTATACCCTTCGAAAAGACGACGGCAGATCTTCACCGCCGCCTCGTCTTTACGCTGCAAGCGCAGGATCGAGGCGAGCCGGCCTAGACTATCCAGGATTTCGGGATGGACCAACCCATGAAGCCTTTCTGAGCCCGCCAGTGCTCGCCGAGCCAGATTTTCTGATTCTTCGTACCTGCCTTGGCGTCGACGGATCATGCTAAGTCCATTCATGCTCGCAATTGTGTCACGGTGGTTTTCGCCATAGACCCTTTCGCGGCCTTCGAGTGCTCTTGTAGACAATTCTGCCGCTTCGTCGTATTTGCCTAGATGCATCAGTACAAAGGCCAGATTGGCGGCGCTCCACAAGGTGCCTGGGTCGTCTAGACCAAGCTTGTTCTCTCGCCAGAGAAGTGCGCGCCGTTGCAGCGGCTCCGCTGCCTCGGGATTGCCCTGGTGCAGAAGTACTTCTGCCAGCCCGGCGGTCGAGACGATGACGTGCGGGTCGTCTTGGCCGAATTCTTCCTCACGTGCCTCTATCACACTGCGGTATAGCTCTTCTGCTTCGCGGTACCTTTTCAGTGATTTCAAGTTCAAAGCCCTGTTCGTGGCGTAGATATATGCATCTGGCGGCTTGACATGGGTTCCCTGCAAAGTCTTGTACACCTCCTCCGCTGCTGCATACTCGCCTTTGACATGCAGTACCGAAGCCAGTCCGTTCCGACCGCTCTGAACCCATGCGTGAGTAGGCTCGAGCACTTCCATATGCGCATCCAGGGACATGGTAATAAATCGTTCGGCCTCGTCTAGAGATGCCTTCTGCAACATGAACCAGCCAGCCTTGTAAGCAGTCGATGCCCAGTCCAGACGCGCTTGTTCCACTCCATGCAGAGTCTCGACGACTAGCGTTGCGTGCGGGTAGAGGATCTGGCATGTTTGCCAATCGCCGTAATCGCCATAAGGAAGCACCGTGTTCAAGCCGGAGATGCTTTGAGCTGCAAGCGATCGATAGCGTCCGCTGGCTTTAAGCCACCTTTGCGTTGCGAATTGCACCAGTCTGTGCATCTCGAAGGACACGCCGTCTGGGGAGATCGAGACCAAGTCGTAGCCACGTAAGAAATCCATGTCATCTTCAAATTCGTGTTCAAACTCGTTGTCAGAACTTGTCTCATTTGTGAAATGGCTATCATGACTGTCCTCGGAGCCATCGTCGGAAGCTACTTCGGGGTTCGCCTGGGAGGACTGCCGAGCAGCGTGGAGCAGAAAGTCGGGTACACTTTGATGGTCGTAGAAGCTCATCAGCCAGAGCAATTCCGCGGCTGATGGTCGAACACGGAGTACATGCTCGAACGAGATCTGCCAGGTCGACAAAATCGAATTCCTTGCTTCTTTGTCCCGGCGAAGCTCCCCCAGATCTGTACTTAGCAGCCTTGTCTTTGACTTTTCGCTCTTCTCGAGCTCGGCGAAGTAGGACTTGATGGAACATCTGGGAGCTCGTTTCCTGATATAAGATCCTGCTTGAGCAATTGCAAGTGGCATGCATCCCAGCGCGGCTAGCAGTTTCGTGGCATCTTCAGATTCCGGACTTGTGATTTGGCCCACCCTGCTTTCCAATAGGGTGAGTGCGGCTTTGTCGGTCATCGGTGATAAGGCGATGGTATCATCTCCATCGACAAGCCCTCGGGCAACTTCACTATCCCGCGAGGTGATGATTATCTTCCCATGAGAGCAAGTGGGTAAGTAATCGACGTGCCTTTTACCTCCTTGCGAACTGAAAGATCTCGCATTCAAGAAATCTAAATCGTCTACGTTATCCAGAACAAGCACCCATCTCCCCTTGTTTGGGTTGTTGAGCCAAGATTGTACTAGCTGCAAAACGTCGACCTTCTCGTCCTTTCGACCGGGAATTTTGACATTCTCTGCTAGAGCGATCATGCTTTCTTCGTAGCGCGCGGCATTGCTGGCGTGGATCCACAAGACCCAGGTGTCCTCAGACAGCTCTCGGGCTCGATAACAGTACTCGATCGCCAATTGAGATTTTCTTGACGGCATTAATGGCTGGTTTGATATTCAAAAGGGAGATTCGCACGACGTACCCAACTCCTCCAAGTCCGACAAGCGCCACTCTATTTCGACTAGCAAGCTTATCTTGCAATACATCCAGTTCCGCTCGATGCACAAAATTCGGATCGCGAGGAAATGGAAGAATCAAGTGCGGAAGAGGCGGTGTCTCGCTGCGCACTGCGAGCAATGTTATCAGCATCTGATGTCCAGCATAGCGAAAGTCTCCGGTTATTTGACGCTGCTTCCGTCCCTGCCGATCTTGCATCGGCAATACCCAGGCTGTACTTACCGGTGGAGTAGTTGATCGTGTTTGCATTCCATTGTTGATTGGCGTACCCTCCGGTTTGAGTGCTATTCGTCTGCGCTCCGGGGCCGGAGTTGATGCTCGTGACATGACATTCAGCACCTTGCGCTGTGCGTAATGGCAGGGCTCCGCTCAGGTCAGGTAAATGCGATGTTCCAGAATCCGCCATTCCTAATGGCAGGCGTTGTTTCTATGTCTTCCGGTCATACCTTCAGCGGGTTCATACTGGCACCCGGAGCGATGCGTAGTGGTTTTTGCAAGGCTGAGAGATGTAGCACCTCCGAAGCCTGAAGCCGAACTGCGCATGGAGGATTCAGCTATCTGCACGCGGCAAAACAGCCAATCCCACTGTCTACTGATATGTTTGGCGCTAACATCAAGCACCCACCTTAGCGAAGCCTCAGCCGCATCTTGTGTGCCTTCGGACGTGTTCTAGTGGGATGTCCTGGTGCTGTACCGGGAAGATGAGGAACAGATGGTTTTCTGGAAATCCATGTATGCCAATCTGATGACTTCGTCGTTGTGAGGCGATCCAGATTGCTTTGGTGAACTGTTGTCATTTCCGAGTGGGCGGTACAGTATGCGGTGAACACCGCTGATTATTGCCGGTCAAGCAAGTCTTTCCCCTTCATTCTTTCCCCTTCATTCCTGAGCGACCAGATCATTGTAGGCTGTCGCTAGTATGTTCTGTCTTGTGAGTGGTGTTAAGTAACATCGGCTGGGTGCAGTAGACAGCAACAGCAGAAAGATGCAGCTTCCAGAATGCTTGCCTAGGTCGGCTCTCGCCACCCTTTTCCGTTGCTGTTTGCCGGAACAGCAACCAAAAACTCAGCATCACCTCCTCATGGAAATAACGAGCTGTCGAGATCTCCCGTCAACACCACAGTAGCAATATCCGACCAACCCAGACGGTCCAGCATATCAGCAATCGTCTCCCCGAAGACCACTCTCGACAATGTCGCCCCGTCCCTTCTTGACACGAGTACTTACTGTATGCGGATGCTTCACCTGGAGAGCTTCCAGCGAGCTACACACAACGAGGCCTAGAATCATCCAATGAGCAAGAAAGCGATTATCTGGTCCGTTTCGAATACATCCAATGCATCTGTCGCCGGCACATCAGCGTGTCAATGCGATGGTATGAGCAAGTAAAATCCTTGGCGCTGCAGCCCCCGAACCTTGGCTCTACTTCTCGTTTGCAAAGTACACCGACGACACCAATCAAAACTGAGGAATAATTGCTCACAGTGTGAGAAGAACAGTCGAACTACTCTAAAACGTCCTCAACCACGTGCAAGCATCATGCGCATTCGCGTGGGAAGCCACGGCTAGACCGCTGGAATGCGGACCCTGGCCCTCCTGTCGTGTCTGGCGGTTGTTTCTATAAGGCGGGTGATTGTCGTGCTCTCTATGCAATATCTTCCCACAATCGCGCCTTGATGCCTGGTTCCACGCTGGACGTCTCCCTGTCAGAGTTCCACGCACAATGAGAGCCTCTGCAATCCTTGCCACCGGCACCAGCCTGGTCCTGCCAGCCCTTGCTTCGTCTGGCAGAGATGGCGTTGGTCTTATCGGCTATGGCATCTACATGTACAAGCCGGCGTGTGCCTTCGCCTGCCAGTCTTCCATCAGCAACCCATTGGACTGCCCGGACGCCGATCATGGCCATGGCCACGACATGGTAAAGCGCATGTCCGGCATGGACATGGAGAAGCCATCACCAGAATGCTACGCCAACAACGAGCCATACCTCCAGACACTGGCCTACTGCATCTCCACGCACTGCGGGGAAGATGTGACCAACTCATCGATCGACAGCTTCTTCGAAAAGAGCATTGGAGGCCGCCTGAAGCAGCCGCCAAAGCCCTTGTACTCATACGCTGAAGCTTTGCTCAGGATCGATGAACCACCCACAAATCAGACCGACCCGGAAGAGATGCTCACTCGCGTCAGCCTGATCGATGAAGATTCCTACATTGGTAATCTGAACGGCAACGATGGCTTCCAATCTTCGGAAGCCAGACACTCACTCTACAGGTAAGCATGCACAATCCATCCTTTAAAGTTTTTTCACTGACAGTCGCAGTCTCGTCCTCCTCAGCACCTGCATCCTAATCCCTCTCGTCGCATCAAGCTTGCGCTGGATTCCATTGACAAGTCGTCTCTCAAGCCGTCTCAACGCATATCTCAACTACCCGCCAGTCATGGGCAGCCGCCACAGCGCGCCGCTCTTCAATCTCATCATCATGCCGACTCGTGGACAATCTCTGTTCCTTTTCTACCTCATAGCTATCAACATAATACTCTGCGCAGTCGGCTACGAGTCGCGCCAGCCGAACTCGTGGTATGCCGGCCAGTATGATGAGATCGTCAGCTTCGTCGGCAACCGCACTGGTGCGTTGAGTTTGGTCAACTTGGCTTTGGCGGTACTCTACGCCGGACGGAACAACTTCTTGATTGTCTTGACTGACTGGCCGCACTCATCTTATCTCCTCTACCACCGTTGGGTTGCCGGCATCGCAACACTGCAGGCTTGCATCCACTCAGCCATCTACCTCTGGAAATACTTGGAAGTCAGCCACGAGCATGCCAGCGAAGCCAAGCTTGACTATTGGATTTGGGGTATCATCGCCACGCTGGGCATGACATTCCTTCTTCCGACTTCCATTCTACCTCTCCGACAGAAGTTCTACGAAGCCTTCCTTGTCTGGCACATCATCGTGGCCTTCTT
Organism: Cladosporium sp. MBC 237; assembly: GCA_030772445.1. NCBI lineage: Eukaryota > Fungi > Ascomycota > Dothideomycetes > Cladosporiales > Cladosporiaceae > Cladosporium > Cladosporium sp. MBC 237. The sequence continues at coordinate 160,130 of JAPHCH010000005.1, read as the reverse complement.
TGTCATTCTCGGCTGCTACCTGCACATCTACCTTCGCTTCGAGAGACAATGGGGATATGAGTTGTGGACCTACATTGCTTTCGGGATCTGGGGATTCGACAGACTCGTCCGACTAGCCCGTCTCGCTCGTAACGGAGTTTGCAAAGCCCAAGTCACCATTATCGACGACGACTACATTCGTCTTGACATTCCCGGCGTCACAGGCGAAGGACAAGCCTACATCTACTTCCCGAGTCTCACCTGGCGCGTCTGGGAAAACCACCCATTCTCCATCGCCGGCGGCTTCCTGCACACCCAAGGTGCACCATTGACACAGACCAAACCCTCAGTCTCCTCCAGCGCAAGCTCCACCACAGGCTCCCCAACAACCGGCACAGGCAACATCGAAATCGAAATCGAAATCGAGAAGAGCGTAACCCACACCACCTCCACCGCTATCCCCCACACCAAACCAACACCAACACTAGGCCTGAGCTTCATCATCCGCACCCACGACGGCACAACCTCCCTCCTCCGCAACCGCGCCTCCCTCCCCGTCCTCGTCGAATCCTCCTACACCGGCTCCCTCCTGCACCCCACCCACGCGCTCCTCAACCAGAACCCCCGCCTCCTCTGCATCGCCGGCGGCGTCGGCGTCACGGCCATCCTCCCCCTCCTAGCAGCGCACCGCGGCCACCGCAAACTGGCCTGGGGCGTGCGTAGCGAAGCCCTGGTGACTGGCTTGAGGGATTTGGTCGTCGAGAGCCATGCTATGGCGGGCGTGGATGTTAGGACTTTTGTGGGGAGGAGGATGGATTTGAGGAGGATCGTGGAGGAGGAAGTGCAGGGGGAGGCGGGTGGTTTGGCGGTTGTTGTTAGTGGGCCGCCGGGCATGGCGGATGAGGTCCGTTTGGCTGTTGCGGGGGTTGCGGCGAGGGGGGCGGAAGTTGTTTTTGTCGAGGAGAGTTATAGCTGGTGATGGGCTGGTGGGTGGTGGTGTTATGTCTTGAGATGATTGATAGCGTTAGATGCTGCACTTCCTGTTCAGAATCACTCGGGAAATGTGCTTGGTTCAAACACACGCCGGCACAAGTCGGCTTGATGATATACCGGAAAGTTTGGATACCTCTGTTTCCAAGATTCCACAGCCAAAATGATGCAATATATACAAAACCCAACTTCCTGCTAAAATGCCACAAATGCCACACACAAAAAAACAAAACCCATCATCTACAAAAACCCAACCCAAACCTCACCGATAAACCCCCGCGATCTTCTTTGCAGCAATCTCCGCAATCCCATAAACCATAGTCTGAATATGCGCACTAGGCTGCACGGGAATCACACTGGCGTCCACGACCCTGAGCCCCGTCACACCATGCACCCTCAAATCCGCATCAACGACACCCCCCTCCTCCACCCTCCCCATGGCACAAGTGCCCATGGGATGGAAAATCGACAGCGTCGTCTCGCGCGCAAACTGCAACCACTCCTCATCACTTTGCACAGCTTCGAGACCGGGCTCGTACTCGTCGCGCCAGAATTTGCGCAGCGAGGGCGTCTCCGCGATGCGCCGGGCGTACTTGGCCGCTTGCGCGGCGGCGTGCAGGTCGTAGGGGTTGGAGAGGTAGTTCGGGTCGATGACGGGCTTGCCTGACGGGGAGGAGGCGTTGAGGTGCACGCTTCCGCGCGCGAAGGGGTGCTGGACGACTGCGATGAGGGAGAAGAAGCGCGTGGAGGAGTTGGCGGGGACGGGCACGCCGCGCACGCCGGTGTAGCCGTCGGAGAAGATGACTTCGAGCTCGGGGACGGAGGAGTTGAGGGCGGTGGTGAGGTAGGAGAGTTTCTTTGCGTCGACGGGGTTGGTTTTGTTGGCGCTTTGGTGGGCGAGGGTGGTCATGTTTTGTGCTCCTTGGGCGCCGAGGGCTTGTTCCCAGGTCATGTAGGTGTAGCCGGAGCCGGTGTAGTCGTAGAGGGATTTCTGGTTGGAGCGCCATAGGGAGAGCTCTTGGGCGGCGAGGGTAGTGTTGACGCGGAGGTCGTCGAAGGAGGCGACGTCGTCGTTGAGGTAGTAGGAGGTTTGGATGCGGAGGTGGTCTTGGAGGTTTTCGCCTACGCCGGGGAGGGTGTGGATATGTTCTATGCCGGCGGCTGTGATGGGGTCTTTCTGGCCAATGCCGGAGAGTTCCAGGAGTTGGGGCGATTGGACGGAGCCTGCGGAGAGGATGACTTCGTGTCTGGCTTTTATTAGATCGTCGCCGATGTAGACGCCGTTGGCGGTGAGGTTGCCGGATTTGCCGTAGGTGCTGACTTTGGAGACGGTGGTGCTGGTTCTTACGTGGAGGTTGGGTCCGGCGATGGAGAGGTAGGTGGGGGAGTACGAGCGGGTGTAGTTGGAGGCGCGGATGTTGCTGGGCTGGGTCATGACTCCGAGAGGGTCGCCGCCGAGAGATTCTCTGTTCTCTGGGACACCGAGGCCTTCCAGAGCGGGAATGAAACCTTCCTGGTGCTCAGGGATGATGCGGTTGATGGTGGATTGGATGGGTCCTTCGTAGCCGACACCTTCACTGCCGTAGCGCGAATCATTCTTGAAAGTCTCGACGGCTTCCATGGCTGCGATGAAGTTCTCCCAGTTCCAGCCTTCGTTGCCGAGTTCCTCCCAGGCATCGTAGTCGGCTTTCGCTCCACGGTCCCAGGTCATGAGGTTGAGAGCGGAGCTGCCGCCGAGGACCTTGCCACGGTTGATGTTGAATGTACGGCCTTCTGCATCGGGCTGTGCAACGGTGGTGAAGTTCCAGTCGTAGGGTCCACCAAGTGTGCTTCCTTTGCGGCCGGGGATGTTGATCTTCTCATCTTCCCAGGCTGCAGGACCAGCTTCGATGACCAAGATGCAGAAGTCGGGCAGGTCAACGCTGAGACGAGATGCCACGGCAAGACCAGCTGTGCCACCTCCGACGACAATCTAATGAGATGTGTTAGCGGATTGTACCAAGAATGGCAGCCTGGTTGCTGAGTAAAGCTGCAAGAGTACATACAAAGTCGTAGCTATCACCATCCGCCACACACTCTTTACGAGGGAAAAGCGGAGTGGCCAGAGCAGAAGCCGCGCCGGCCAAAGGAAGGAGTTGAGAGTAGCGCATGGTGAAGATTGACAATGACCGCGCCGACTAGAAAACAAGCTCCCAAACACAAGAGTCTCGAGGAGTCAGAAAGCGACAAGCCATAAGAGAGCAGCAGACGGACGACGCCATATAACCCGGATGAAGTCGCATGCAAACAAAGAGAGACTAAGGGAAACCCTACAGATGGGCGGGCCGGTAGGAGGAAGGACGGTGGCGGCGGCAGTGCGGCAGTTGTTCATTATGCGCAGTTCCTGCGCTAGACGATGAAGGGCATATGCAGGCCGCCAGAATGCTGGCTGCAAGATGCTTGGAAGGCCAATGGTCTTGGAGAATGTGCGAACTACTACGATCCGAGGCGATTGAGCAATCTATTCCCGTAGATTGAACTGTAAAGAACTAGATATCCGGGAGATTGGATATTCCTTGATTCTGCATTAATCCAACCCGCGTGCTCGCCACGTGCAGAGCGCACGAGGAAGTTGGGAAAGGATGCATTCAGGCGGGAGTTCTTCATGCAAAGACGGAAGCTAAACCCAAGCAGATCCTGTTTTTGCTGCGCGATTGATTGCCGAGGCGGTTTGTGTTCGTTCCGGTTGAGGTTTGGTAAGGTTGATGTGGTGGCTTGGAAGATCGGGAGGGGAAAGGTCTCACAAGGCCGTGCACAATGCGGTTCCTGCTTTGTCTGTGCGGAAGGGGAGTGGAGGTTTGGTGGAGTGTTGAGGGCGCCGTCTGTGAATCCTCCACATTCGGAAGAGGAGAGGCGAGGCACGGCATCGTGACATGAGGATGAGGATTTGTTGCACGAGTAATGTCTTCGCGGTGTATAGGGCATTTTGTTTCATCCTGATCGCTTGAATGAATGTGATATCCCGCCTTTTGCTAACGACGGGAAGGGACCGCAGTAGCGTGATCTCTCCATTATAGCGCCACCGACGACAACGAAGCCGGGGGGTTGAATTGATTAATGCATTTGATTAATGGATACCCAGCACCCGGGACTGACGAGCGATGACACTTGCGTGGAGAGGTCTACGCATAGTCAATAATATCGCCGTCCATTAAGCCGCACGTCCTCTCACTGCTAACAGCACAGATGCCATGTCTCCGGCGAGTCACCGGTATTTCTCGAAGATGACCCTTCTGTGCAAGTGTGTAGGCCATGAATTACCTCACTCGCTACCAAGAGGAGGCCCACGAACTCACGGGCTCTAACAAACATCCCGCCTCCACTTTTCGCTCAACGGCGTCAACCTTCCGCATCCTACGCCTGCTACAAGCAGCAAGATCGCCGCCTCCCACCACTTCGCAATGCTCGCTTGCGTAGATGATTGACGAATCGCCCTCGCTTATCTTTGGCGCACTTGCCCAAGCCACCCTCCCGCACCATGGCTCTCAATCTCCCAAGACCGCCTTCTGCAGTGAAGCTCGTCTCGCTCGCCTTGGGACATCCTCAGACAATCCAAATAGACTTCGTCGCCTTTCCGCCGACCCTGGACAATGCGCCCGAAGGAGGAAACAGAGTTGGGCGGGCGGTCTTCAGGGCTTTTTACCCTTGACCTGGAAGACGTAGGTGTGCATTATTGGATGTAGGTGAGGTGTTCCCGGTGCATCTGCAGCATTTGCACACTGCATAACCAAACCTGTCACTTCTGCTCTTTTATATATCTACTGCCCCGACGAAACCTCCTGTCGTGGCCTTTGCGCCAGACCATAGCATCCCTTTCTGGAGAAATCGACCGGTTTGCAAACATCCGCCCTGGCGAAACGGCCTTCATCGGCCGGGCGAAACGCCATAACCGCCCACCGCCATGTCTCGTGAAGACGACGATGCCGGCCCAACACTGTTGGCAGTTGCCATCGTAATGCTCGTCCTGGTCCTGACGACCACCACCCTGAGAGTCACAGTCCGAATAAAGCGCTCAGCCCTCGGCCGCGACGACTACACAATCGCCGCCGCCAGTCTGCTCACCATTGGCCGTGTGACATGCCAGTTCATCAGCGTACAGCACGGCAACGGCAGGCATCGGGAATTTCTCTCGATCGAAGACTACCAATACATCAACTTCCTCACTTGGCTAACGCAGCTGTTCTTGTTCCCAATACTCTGTTTGCTCAAAATCTCCGTCTGCTTTTTGGTGCTGAGGATCAAAAATACAAAGCCCCTCAGGTATGGCTTGTGGGCTCTCATCGTTCTCCTCATACTTTCTACACTTCTGCCGGAAATCGTTCTGCTGGCCGAATGCGACCCGTTCTCCGCCTATTGGACTAGCCAGCATGATAAGTGCTGGAATCCCAATGTCAGGATTTATTCGATTTACTTGCAGACAGGTACGTCGACTGGATTTTTTGAGACCGCGTGGTTGAACCACAGACATTGACTCTGACCTCACGCAGCTGTTTCGGTCTTCGCCGACGTTGTTTGCACCCTCCTTCCAATTGCTGTCGTATGGCACTTGACCCTCACGACAAAGAACAAAATCGCCGTATGTGCTCTCATGAGCTTGGGTGTTATGTACGTTAAAATTGGTCTGCCAGCAACTCCTCCATCTGACCTCACTTCAGCTCCACCGCCTTCGCATGCGTCCGCGCCTCTTCACTCGGTCTCAAAGTCGACGACCTCAGCTGGGCATACTGCTGGGCAGCCATCTGGGGCAACCTCGAACTCGGCTTCGGCATTCTAGGAGCTGTACGTTGCAGAATTCCTCCCCAGCTTCACCCCCTTCTCTACTCTGCATCACTAACACGAGCCAACCAACAGAACCTCGCCCTCGCCCGCACATACTACGACTTCTTCAAACGCAGCCTCGACAGCCTCACGACCAAAAACCGAGGGAGCACGCAAGACAACTCCCGCAAAAGCACCAGCCAGGCAAACAGCAACAGCCGAAAGCGAAGCACAAGCGCCCACGCCCTCTCCTTCCTAAGCAGCACCCGCAAATCCCCCCGTCCCACCACAACCGACACAGCCTGGGACGGCGGCTACCACAACCCCGCCTCAACCTCCCATTCCAACATCCACAACAAAGGAACCACAGTCCAAGTCGCCAGCGCCGGCCGCCAACACAGCGTCGCGAGCGCGGCGCACAGCGATGAGGTTTTTTTCGGTTCTGGGGGCGCGCCGGGTGGGACGGGGATTAAGCGGGAGGTGGAATTCTCGGTCGAAGCGGAGGATGTGAGGAGGAGTGGGAGTAGGAGTAGTTTTGACGGACGGGAGGATGGTGGGTGGGGAGTGGATTTGGAGAGGGGTGGGGAGGGGGAGGGGAAGGTTGGTGTTGATGAGAGGGGAGGGGGGAGGGCGTTTTGATTAATTGATGGATGGATGGGATTGTGAGGGTATGAGGTTGATTTGGGGTGGGATTGAGATACCCTTTCGTTTTTTCTCGTGGTTTTCGGGGGTTTGGTTTTTCTTTATGGAAACGGATGGGCGGATGGGAGAGCAAAAGGACACAGGGCAGGTAAATACATACAGGACTGTCTGTTGCGAGGAAATGGAGAGGGGAAGCAGATGCAGAACTTCCAATGGTTGAAACTTCATGGCTTTGTACGATACAAAATATGACCTGGGGAGGTGACCTTGTATATTACTTCCTTCGCCTGATCTTCTCTTTTAAGACCAGGCACGCACGCAAATGCACTGTTTCTGGGGGCGAAGGCATCGGGCATGTCAGCGACCTCTGTGATGTTACAGTGCTGAGTCATCGACAAAAATGCAACTCGAGGTTTCGGCTCTCTGTTCTGTCATACCCTTTCATCGTTTGGTTTGGCCGACCTTATGACAATAAGTCGAGCTTCATCGCTTATTGATAACAATGGAGTTCGGCGTTTGCCTCATCATCGCTTTCACTATATCGTCGGGATGGTCGGAAGTGGAGTTCGGGTAGATCAGGGACGGTGGACGGAGCTGGGACCGGTGTTCAGAATGGACCTGACTAGTCATCACTGCCCACTGCCTCTGGTCTTTCTCCGTGAACGTCACGTTTGACCAAACATCAATTTATCCATCACCTTTGGAATCAACTCTGATATTGACGCAATGCGCGACAGTATTTAGAACCAACCCCTACGGTCTTCCGAATCCCTCCAATGAGAGATGCCGATGAGCCCGAATCAGACCTCAGCTCATGTAGACCACTCAACGTCATTCCGGAGGCTGGCGGAAACCGTTTGAAGTTTGGCTTCTTTAGAATATTGTCCGTCACTCAGTGGGTACAGCGTGAGATTGTTGTGAATGGTCGTCGGACGTCTGCTAGGCAGCTGGTGGACGTTTAGTAATAAGTTTGGTGCGTGAGTGACATCTGCTTGTTTGCTGCTAACACGTGATGCTTCATTCCGACTGCAGCCTCGCCTCGTCTCTCAACAAAGGCGAACGACAAGCACACGAGCGTCGCGACTAATCCGCTTCTCCATCAACCACCGAACAACTCGCTCGACGCCTGGAAACAATCTCAACCACCACAACCATGCCGTTCGAACTCGCCCACTCCCTCGAAACGACCCATCTCATAGTCCAACCGTCCGACGCCCTCCTCAACCCACCCCAATCCTACCTCTTCGTCCAAGACTTCCTAATAATAACCTGCGGCTTCCTCTACCTACTCTGCTACCTCTTCTACATGGCGCGAACAATCCGCGACCGCCACCTCTCCGGCCCCGTGGAATACCTCTGCCTAACGATGTCGTACGAGATTTTCTACGCCATCGCCACAACGACCACGACGTTCGAGCGTGTGGCTTTCTTCGCTTGGTTCGCGTTCGACGTGGCGTTTGCTGCTGTGGCCATTCGGTTTGCGTATCCGTCCGAGCAGCGGGGGTGGGTTGCTGCGAGGACTGCTGGGGGTGTGGCGGTGGGGTTGTTGTGTTTTTGGGTTATTGCGAGGATTTGGCCGGATGAGAGGGAGCAGCTTACGGGGTTCTGGACGGGGATCGTGCTGCAGTTGCCGATTAATTGGGGGAGTCTTTGGGTGCTTGTTAGGGATGGGAGTACGAAGGGGCATTCTTTGGAGATTTGGTGGGTTTGCCTTTTCTGTCGAGTCTATCCATGTTCTTGTGCTAACAAAATCCCTTCCCCAGGATAACCCGCTACATCGGCTGCATATTCGCGTACGCCGTCTTCATCTGGCGCTGGTTGAACGTGCCCGAAAACTGGAGCTATGTCGATTCTCCTTGGAGTTGGTGGATTATGGGGTTGACCTTGCTTCCCGAGACGATTTTCCCGTTTGTGTACTTGCGTGTGTTGAAGAAGCAGGAGGCGAGGGAGGCGTTGCTGGCTGAGGGGAAGAAGAAGTTGTAATTTTTGAGGAGAATTGAGGTGAGGTTTATGGGAGAGGCGAGTTTGGTTCACAGCCCTTCGGGATTTATGTGAATCGGAAATGGCAGCAGGGAATAATTATGAATATGAATTGCCATTTCTAATCTCTCTTCTCCGTATCGAGTCTGTTTCAGGTGTTTTCGGTCGTGGCATGCTCATGAATTCAATCTCTGCAGACAGAGATTGTGAAGGAAACAATGAGTACTGGCCGAAGTGTGCATATATCATCGGCCTTGAGAGAGAGAAAATCAAGTAAGACCATTGAGAACCACTCGACTGGAGAAACTGGGCTTTTGCCAGCTTGTGGAAATAAAGGTGTCTGTCTGTACGGGTATCATGCTACAGAAATGCACCGCGACAGTGTCTAGCGCCGAGTATGCTGCATCGGAAAAGCGAAAAAGAAAGAAAGCCCAATTTTTTTGATCTCGAAAAAACTCCGTTTTAATCCCAAACCCTCAGAAAGAAAGCCCAGGAACTCAGGGGGCGGAAAACCCAAAAACAAATCATTCATCAATCATCCCGCTAATCTTCGCCACCATATCCTCGATCTTATACGGCTTGGTGATGTACTCGTCCATCCCGCTCTTCATCATCTCATGCAATTGCTCCTCGCGCACGTTGGCACTCACGCCGAGAATAGGCACTCTCTTCTCCCTGCGCAAGTCTCGCTCGCGCTCGCGGATTTCCTTGGCGGCCGCGTTGCCGTCCATGACGGGCATTTCCTGGTCCATCAGCACGATGTCGATTTCGCGCTGTTGTTTGGACGCGTCGCCTTTGCCGGCGCTCTGCGGGTTGGTGAAGGACTCAACGACGAAATCAACGGCTTCGCGGCCGTTCTTGGCCGTGCTGAGCGTGAAGCCTTTGGTGCCTAGTTTGCGCGCGACGAGTTTTTGGTTGATGATGTTGTCTTCTACTAGGAGGACGTGTGGGGGCTGGTTCATGTCTTGACGTTTGTGGAGGGGGAGGGCGGTTTGGTCGTGTTGCTGCCGTTGGGGCTGGGAAGATTCCTGGGGTTGTTGGGCGGGAGGGGATGAGGTTTCTGTTTCTTGGGTGACCTTGCCCTTGCCTTTGCCTTTGCCTTCGTCGAGAGAGGGCGCTTTCTCGGTCACGTCTGGCGACGCTTGTGCTTTCGAGGTGGAGTTTGGGTCGAGGCTCTCGCCTGTTTTGGCGATTTCGGTGCCTTCGCCGGTCTGCTGTTCTGCCTCCCTCTTGCTCTCAGAGTCGGTGCGTTCCTTTTCGCCTTGGTTTCGTTGCCGGTATCGTCGCTCCTGGTCTCGTTCGTTGTCTCGTTCCTTCGATTCTACCTTCTGCAACTTCTTGTCCTCGTCAAGGTCGTGCTCGAGATTCTCGCTCTGGTTTTGCCTCTCTAGAGATGATTGCGTTCGCTGCATTTGTGCCTCTGTTTTCGGCCTACGCGACTCCTCTGGCTGGCCCGCTGTGTTTTCTTCCTTCGAATCGAGCCCACCCAAGCGTATTTGACCGCGTGCACTATTCTGCTGCTGCTTGCCCTCTTTTTCCTTATCTCCTTGCTCCGGAGGGTCTGATTTCTTCACGCGGAAGAAAAATCCGAAAGTGGAACCGTCGCCTTCTTTCGAACTCACACCGATTTCGCCACCGTGTAGTTGAACGAGTTTGCGGCTGATGTTGAGACCCAGTCCAGAACCGCCGTAGATTTCGTTCGTCTTTGGAGTAGCCTGCTTGAAGCGCTCGAATAGCTTCTTCTGGTCGTCCGCGCCAATGCCAATTCCTGAGTCCTTGACCGCTACCATGATGAACAAGGGCTCGCCGTTTCCCCATTCCGGTCGTTGCGTGGCGTCTAGTCTCGGTACGTCGTTTTCGCTGTTGAAGAACACGATCTCCGGAGGATACGAGGTAGGTCTCTCGAGTGAAGCCGAGATCCTGCATGTGATCTTCTTCTCTCCCGACTTACGAGATGTGAACTTGATCGCATTGGAAATCAGATTGATCAGTACTTGTCCGATGCGAGACAAGTCGGCCATACTCCATTGAACATTGAGGTCTCTATAAGCTTGGTCGATATGGCAGGCGAATTCGATGTTGTGCTTGCGGAACTCGGGTTGGAATATCTTTGCATTGCCGCGGAGTTCCTTTTCGGGCTGGCAGGGTTTGGGTGTGAGGGCCAGCATTGACGAGTCCAGTTTGGAGTAGGAGAGTACATCGTCTACGATATTCTTCTGGTGGGAGATACAGAGGTTGATGGTGTCGAGTGCCTCCGCGATGGGCTCGGTGTCTACGCTGCCAGTTGTCTCTTTGACCTTAATCGCCTCGTTGATGTCTTCCACGCAATGCACCATGGCTGAGAGGGGGTTGCGAATTTCGTGGCTGATCATGTCGATGAAGCGCTCTTGCTGCTGTTTTCTCTCGGTTGCTTCCTCGGCTGCGAGTCGTTGGTCGTTTTCCGCGCTCTTCTCGGATGTGATGTCAACAACGGAGCAGATGAAGCCCCCATACTCACCCAGACTGACATGTCTTAAGTTCTCATCACCAAGCGGCGTCAAAAGTAACAAGCGCCAGGGATGCTCGCTGCCCAGCGCACGAAATTCAGCTCGCAGTTCTGTCTGACCGCGAAACGCGTCTTGATATGCGCTCATGACTCGGTCGTAATCACTGGGGTGAATGCTCTGTGGCCATGATTTGAAGGACTGGTCGTCTCCCCAGTGCGTCGTTAATTGATAGAAATGCTGATTTACAAAGACGGCTCGGGCGTTGTGGTCCAGAATGGCCAGTCCCGTTGGGATCATCTCGGCGAAGCGGTGGAAGAACGGATGCTCGTCTAATGGAGTCGAATCATCCATAGTCAAACCTAAGGAGTCCATGTTTGGGGCGATTGCGTTAGTTTTGGCATTCTTTTTGCCGTCTGTGCCACTTTTTGCCGTCTGATTGTACATCATCTGACAGACGACGCCCTTGGCGTTCTCCGAGCTGGGTTCGAATAACGGGCTGACAAGCACCATATAATCGTCAGATTCAGGCTTTGAGCGCTCGCGCAGCAACGCATGACTGGAGATGCGCGAAGGTCTGCCGCCGTTGATGCACTTCTGTAAAGCGTGCCAGGCGTCTGGCGAGAGCGAGCCGCGTTGAGGTTTGCCTTGCTCACGAATGCCGCCGGCTTCTTCCCAGGCGTTATTGTAGAGAAGGACCAGCTCGAAGCCCCAGAAGACGGCGGCGGGATAGTCGAACTTGGACAGGGTGACGCATAAGCTTTGCAGAAAGTAGCTGTCTGCGATGCTGATGGGTGAGTCTTTCCAGATCTCCGGCAGTGGGTTTTTGAAGTTGGGACTGGGCTTGCCGACGGGAATTGGCAGGCATTGCTGCGAGTCCTTTGCGCCGTCCTGCTGGTCCTCGTTGGCGGTACGGGAGCCCATCGCTAAGATGGGGATGTTGTTGGTGGGCGTGACACTTTTTATTTCTTGGGCAGTGTCTGGATCGCCGTCGTTGAAAGGAGCGAGAGTTAGGCGGCGAGAATAGTTGCACGCTAAGTCGAGATGTGCTGTGACGCGAGTTGCGAAGGCACGAACGCCCACCACTAGAACATTTGAAGATCGGGAGATCGAAGTGACGAGTTGACGTCAGACGGGGCACCGATTCGCGGAGTGGACAGCCGAGTCCGTGAGCCTCACGGTATGGTCAAATTCAATGCAGAGTCAGCACGAAGATGTGTAGTTTGGATGAGTGGTCCGAATCCAGTACATGTTGTCCTCTTCCATCTCAGAAACGCCAACCGACAATGTTAACCAGGAGAACTATAGTCGGTTCATGTTGGCGGACAGTTTGGCCTGCCGCCGATCGCGCGCCACTGTCGGCAAGTCGATCAGTTTGGATGATAACAGTGAGGTGATTCTGCTGCGGCAGGGGCCGCGAGTGTGTCAAGGTGATCAAACAAGCATTGCAGAGACTTTATCTTTCAAGACAATCTCCAGGCTGATAGAAGCGAATTCATTCCCATCGTTCCAATCATTCGGTGCACGAGATAGTTATTCACCTTACCAGTCTACATGGATACGTGGCTTAATTCTCAGCCAAAATGACAGTCCCCTGCAGCCCCGAACTACAGACTCCACTTCTCCGCATGCTCTTCGGAGTCTTTTGTGTTCCAGGCCCAATCTGATCAACCGATCGATACGCTACCGAGGTGTCAATTCTGTGGCAAATGATAGGAATGACACAAAGGGTCGTCGCCTTCGCCACACCGACAAAAAGTCTCTCATTCTCCTACCGCCGCGATCGGTATTCACAACAGATGCGTTCGTGAATACCTGGTAGGTTCTCACGGGTACCGTCAGCGCGATAACGGTGGCATAATAGGGGAGCATTCCGACTGGATGAATTTGCTTTCGGCGAAAATGCGCAACACGAGATCTACTTTTGGACTTCAAGACCATTACTAGGCGAGACACCAAATCCAGAGGAGCGACTGAGTCTGTCGCCGTGGATATCTCCGGTCAAAGTCAAGGAAGCAGCTGTGCAAAGAACGACAGTCGAAAATGCAACCATGCCGTGGGCTTTACATCCGGAGCAGCGAGTGCAGTGTCAAAGAGCGGACGCCGCCGACATTCTCAGTCCACCACATTCCCTTTCTCTTCATGGCCTGGAGCAACCGGAAAACTTCTGTCAAGGCACCAGTAAGACTATTGAAGGAGCCAAAGCCCTTGCCTGTTGCTCGCAATATTGTTGGTATCGCAAGACTGCGCAAAGATCCTTCGCTGTTAAGAAGAGGAGGAATGGACATAAGAGCAGTGGAACCGCGGTAAGGATTTTTCGCTCAATCAGCGGTATGAGTGGCATCTGCTGCATGTTCGCTATTGTACGGATGGTTCGATTCAGCGCTGCCGTGGTATGGCTAACAGCATGTTAAGTTGTCACGCAAGTCAAGCATGCATGTCTTATTATAGTTTGAACAGCCTTGCGAAAGCCTCACGTGCATAGTGAGCAAGTACATATCTGTAGATCAGGTTTGATCTGCCTTCGTATAGTCTCGGTGGTGTACTTGTAGACACTGAAGAGAAGGGCCTCGTGATGGAAAGATTTAGGCAAACGAAATGTAGTACATGCTGTATGTTTCCTGCACTTGATTCACATTTCTTCGTGAATCCTACAAGTCTTGTAAACAGCAAAGTCGCAGACACGCGACCGAGCGAGGTAGTCGTTCGCTCGATACCTAAACAATTTACAGGAGAAATGGCAATAGAGTCATTCGACGTCGGGCATATTCGACATAATCTGAACAATATTCATTTCACAAGTATTCACTCAGTAGCCGAGTATTACTCCCGCAAAGACGAGTAGACATTTGAGCCAACTCAGATCTTGATGGCAAAGAAGCCTAGTCATCGAACAGTTGAAACGTCACATTGATTTCAGAACTGCTATAAACCTGCGCGTATTGAGAACTCTGAAAGATCACCATCGCCACAAGGGAAGGGTATGGAAGGGACAAGATATCATATCCACCTTCGCCGACTTGTTCTCTCCAAATCACAACCCTGATGGACTGAAAGAAGCGGGGATCGTTGGAATGGATGATGTGAATTGGGAATAAGTATGTTCGTTGAGCATGCCTTAAGCATCTCACATTGGGCTACAACAACTGACATACTTTTCATCATTCGACCGGACAAACAACCATCCACCGCGGCTGGCTCCGGCGAACGTTTCGATTAAGGGCAAAACTGCTGCAGCTCACCCAAGCATAGCGGGGTCGCACTGCAATTCTGCGCAAGAAAAAGTAGTTGAGAAAGGTAGGGACACCTGACCTCTGACCTTCCTTCAACAACCTCACCCAAAAAATCACCACACTCCAAAACCACCCCCACCAACCCAAAAACACCCGCAGAAATGGACGCCTCCACCGAGCGCCAGAACGGCACCGTCAAGTGGTTCAACGACGAGAAGGGATACGGTTTCATCACCCCCGAGAACGGCTCCGCCGACCTCTTCGTCCACTTCCGCGCCATCGAGGTACGTTGCGCCAGCCATTCACACATCTACCCTTCGGCCATCACGCCAGGCAAGCGGCGCTCAAGCCGGCTGGCGTGCATTGATCACCACAATACCCCATTCGTATCGAACTCATGGCTGACAAACATTCGCCTCAACAGAAGGACGGCTTCAAGTCCCTCAAGGAGGGCGAGACCGTCTCTTTCGTCGCCGAGCAGGGCCAGAAGGGCATGCAGGCCTCCAGCGTGCGCAGCCAGTAAGCGCTGTCGCCCACGACCGCCACGATGAAATGAGGGGACAACAATGGATGGATGAAGGGATAAAGCGAAAATTTCACAACACAACTCTGGGAAAAGAAACGATGCTGATGTGCACACGATTACTGCCGTCGGGGCTCTCTTTTTGATGTTTCTTCTCGTTCCTCCCTCTTTCCCCGCCGCTGCGGATGAAGGAAGATGAGAGAAGAAGTAAAACAGAACTAGGTCTTTGTCAGGAAAGGAGTTCATCGAGGCGACGACCTATTACCAGCATATAAATACCGTGCCTGGCGTTTCGGCGCTGGGAATGAGCGCAGGATAGAACGGATCTGTATCCTGCTAGCGAAATCATAATGCCATGCCACCTCAATCTTGTCTCTTTCTCTTACTCGCTGTCCTCGCTGTCTTCTGCTGGGAGGATGGATTGCTGCGTTCATTCTCATTGCAATTGGTACTCAATCGTGCCGGCGATGCTGAGCTGTTGATTGAGGACCCCACCATTGTTTGCGAGGCTCGTGGTGCAGCTCGAAGCCGGAGTAGCGATCTCGCCAATGAAATCTTAACAGTAAGTGGCAACTGCCTGTGTTCATGACAAGCTCGTGAAGCATCCGGCAGGATCTCCAAAGTACAGCATTCCAACTGCTACGGCAAGTCTAGCACCTTCGTTCAAGACCGTGATGTCGCATGGGCTACATGTATTCATTTGCTGTCATGGACATTAATGTTAGTAACGCATACTCGAGCAAAGCCTACGCTTGATCACCGGAGGTTCTGATCGCAATATTTCCCATCCTATACCTTAGCGAAGCTGGGCAGATCTGCGAGTGGCAGAAATGCTCGGCCCGCGGGACACATTCACATACTACTACTGCAAGAGAGGTTGTGATGTTGCAAAGCTCGGGCTGGCCATTTGGGTGTCTTCGGAACATCGCTGGGCTCTGTTGCATACGAGAAACCATTCTGACTCGACAAGATAACCACGACCACCCGTCACGCATACCGCCGAGGATTGTCTTGCTGGTATCCTGCACGACTGGCGGCAAAAACACATAGCGGTGAGGCATAATTTTGAGGGATCATCAAGGAGCAATCTGGAATCCAAGATAGTATGGAACTTGGCCCCGCTCCAGTGCGGCTTCCAAGGGAGACAATTCCCGAACGGAGGCGACAAGTCACTTGTGCGGGCAGAAGTCGTTGGGTGGTAAGTTGTGGATATGCATGGTGGCAGCATAGGGCGAAATGTAAGACATCGACAAGCTGCTTCTAACCTCCTAGTGGAGCGGTGAGTGCAAGATCTGCGAAACCTCAGGCACGCATTGCGGATGCGAGATGGAGGACGTCTCTCCTTTGCTCCACCATCAACCCCTTCTCGAGCAATAACAATGGTCAAGGCTGAAAACAATCTTATAGGGAGGATGCACTAGATGCAGACAAGAGCATCCTTCCAGTCGACCGCCCCTCTGATGGGCGTTGTTATGGCTACCTTGCCCACAAAACGGCCAACGTTCAGTCTCCGCGTCTGAGACATGCGGGCCAAAGTATGCATTGGCATCGCCATAACAGACTGGCCATGCAATAACACAGCCAGCCGAACAGCGGTGTCGATTGAATATAAATGTTCATCCATCAACCACCCCAATCCAGACTTCTCATCCTCATCCAACAATCACTTCACTTCTAACAACAACTACATTCGCTTCTCCAACCCTTTTCACCAACAACCCTTTTAACCAACAAAATGGCCTTCTTCAAGTCTCTCCTCATCGCCTCCGTGGCCGCTTTCTCCTTCGCCGCCGCCCAGGGTGCCTCTGACGGCAAGACCAAGGTTGACGTCGACTCCACCGACTCCGGCGCCAAGTGCGGTAACGGCCAGAAGCTCGCCTGCTGCAACAGCGGCGAGGACCTCATCGGTGCCAACTGCCTTAACGTCCCCGTCCGTAAGTCAATTCAACCCGCCATCGATTAATCAATCAAGAGCTCCAACTGACAAACAATCACAGTCGCTGTCCCCGTCCAGCAGGCTTGCGGCTCCAACGTCGCTGCTTGCTGCCAGACTGGCTCCTCCGACGTAAGCTTTCACATCCAGACATCCAATCAATATAACAACCCTCTAACAAACTCAACAGGGCAACCTCATCAACCTCGAGGCCAACTGCGTTTCCATCCCCCTTTAAGCGCGCCATCATGAGCAACCTGCGACTTCCACGACGCGGCAGCGATGGTGATCTTCTCCTGGGAATCTTCGGCTGAGTGATTTGGGGGAAGTCGTTTTGGGATGATTTAAAGGCCTCTGCCCATTTTAGACATTTTGCACTTTCGGGCATGTCGATCCTTTTAAAAGGGGTGTTTACCTTGACCAAAAACATTTATATATACCTTGATATGCCAATTGTCATGATTGCATTCTTTGCTCTTGTTCCTTCTCTTTTTCGTTTCGTGCTTGTAATTTAACTTGTGTCGGGGATTTGTATCTTCCCTTCTTCACTGTCATCGCTGGCTTGCGAAGTTTGTCTTTCTTGAGTGGTGGATTTCGGCTTTGAGATTATAGCAACGCCTGAATGCTTGCCACTGCTACATCTTTGAGTGTCGGTACTTTCGAAAGCATACAAAGACAACCTGCATGAAATTTGTGAGAGTAACTTGGCGTAGGAATGAATGAGAGGCATAAGGCAGAGACAATCCTAGCCTTGAAGAAAGCTGCTGAGCAAAGAGGCGCAGGTCTTCACGGCGCGTAACCCTCCATGAAGATTGCCAGCCCTAGGAAGAGGTTGCGCAGCAGAACTCTGTGTTCGGTGGGATGTCAACGATGTGAAATTGGCCGGGATATGAATTCCATTAGCAAGACCACCCGGCACTCTTTTGACGCACCAGGGTGACAGACTTGATGGTGTGGATGGAACTGGATTGTCGGAGGTGTTGAAAGTGTGCGGAGGAGCCGTCCGAGACATCCCTGAAAAGTGGAGCTGAGTCTGCTGGCTTGGCTGGATTAAGCAACTCCGGCTCGGCTTGTTAGGGTCAGGGTTGGGTTTAGCGATCTCGCTATATTGGGATACAATATTGTCACGAGGGGCTTGTGAAGAAATATTTTGTTATCTCTTTGATCGCTTACATGTACAAGTAGTCATGCGATATTCATCAGTATACGAGAAGTGCTATTTGGGTGGTATGCAACGATATAGTGGAATTACTCGATGGTTGGGATATCATCCATTGAATGTATCTAACAACCGCCCACTCTTGGTAGACAACATTATCACCACAGGTTGCAAGCCAACAAGCCCAAAACTCGATTCCCCGCTTTGGAAAGCCGCCTGAGGAAAATTCACTTCACTTATGCCGCTCCTTCCTCATGATTGTAACTTTTCGAAGAATCGGTCTTTTCGGATTGCGGTAAACGCAGGATTGATCGTCTATGGTCTCCCTATCAAATATTGAGCTTCATATACATGCTGATCACCCTCGGTCTCATCAATCATGACCCTTGCCGGGGTAGCTCAATCGGTAGAGCGTGTGGCTCTTAGATATCATATCGAGAGACAACCTCAAGGTCGTGGGTTCGAGCCCCACCTTCGGCTATTCCTATACAAAGCTCCAAAGACCTTTCTTTTTGCCTTTCTGATCGACTAGGATGTGGTCTACGACCACGGTTCGTCTGTTATCTGACGGATCGAGAACTTTTGTTGAGAAACCGTGGCGTACCGCTCAGTCGGTTCGAGGCTGGGAAGTGTCTTGGATTCTGCGACAATGGCTAGCCACCTCTTCGACATGAGGGGCATATGAAGAATACTAGTGTCCTCTCGTGGGGACGATGGGTTCCACCGTCTATACAACCAACCGTCCTATACCAAACCGCCGGACATATCTGGAGCTCCTCATCCCCCGACCATGATCCGACTCGTCTCAGCCCCCGGCATCTCGATCATGCCGCAACGCACATACAGACATACGGAAGATGTCCTCAAACTTGACTATCCGGTAACGCCAGTGTACGGACCCGAACAGAAGGAGAGCGCACGCAGACTCCAAAGCATACCGACACTGGAAACGAAGAAAGATTGGCAACAATGGAACAAGAAAATGATGGACTTCCTCTTACTGGAGGGATTCGGCTTCGTCATCAAAGAGCATCCGACGAAACCTGAAGGCAACGACAACGACGCCGATTTCCGAGCGACGCTGAAGAGATGGCAAGATCTGCAACAAGAGGGCCTGTTCTCGATCAAACTTCGTTGTGGACGTCGTGCCAACGCCGTTGTGAAGAAGCACGACACAATCGCTACAGCAATGGAAGGATTGCGACGCCACTTTGGCTACACGGCCAGCGCGGACTACTACCAACTCTGTAAAGAATTGATGGGATTGAAGCTTGAGAACTGCAAGGATATCAATCAGTATACCTCCGAGATGGCAAGATTATGGATGTCAATCAACTCCATTGGACAGGCCGGCGCGCTTCCAGAGGCTTTCGTCAACGTCTTGTTTCTGGAAGGTCTCGGAGATGGATACGACAAGCGCTATATTCCTGTTTTCCCTTCAAGATTTTGACAATAGGGCATTACCCTTGTTTGACCAACGGCCATCGAACTGTCATTCTGTATCGATCGCTAAGCCAATGGAATGCTGGAAGCGACCTGACGATGCTCGTTGTGCTGGTCGAGGGAAAAGGGCGACCAGCAGATTCGACCAGCCGGACATGAACGACTAGGGCCTCGTAACAGCGCACTTGCATCGTAATTCGCCCTTTTTAGGGCGACGCGCAAGTTTGACAAGGTCGGCCTTCAGATGACTGCCTACGAATACTGTCGCTCGCATACACTGGAGATGTACCGATCGACAGGCCCCTCTGTTTGGGTAGACTCGGGGCTGACTCTAGGCCGGAGGAGAAGAGTGCAAACTTGAGCAGCATTTTCGTGCACTGCTGAATGGTGGAACAGAAGCGGCACATGAAATCTACAGAGGTTGCCCACTAGTCTATAGGGAAGATGATGAACCGAAAGATAAAGCATGGGCTTCCTTCATATACTGCCTATGAAGTTTACGATGGCCACGCTCGATGTATATGATTTGGGGGTTAATAGAAAGGAAGGCATCAGGGAACATAGATTCCTCACGGTAGACATGTGCCGCTGAAATGACCATGAAATATCCAGAAAGCCTCGCCGTATCGAGCAAAGAACAAAAGCTCACGAATGACTTTTCTCGTCTTCCGCATCACCTGTGAACAGATCGAGGCAAGAAATCACGACAGCCGCACGTCATGGTTAGATCTGCGGCTGAAGAACCCTTACGCAAAATAGAGTTAAGGTACACTTTGGTTACTGCCACCAGATCGCCGTCTTGCTCGTGTAATGGACCAATCGGCACTCACGCAGTAATAAAAAGCCACGGTCAGCAATAATATCTCGAGCTGTATACTCTCACAGGATTTACGGTGGAGCAAGCATTCTACACGATTTGAACGAGCTACACGAGCAGTGGATAGCGTTTTGTCGCGATGGTATGACCGCGAAGCAATATATAAACACAGCGGATGTAGGCCATGTAACAATGATCATTCCATACATCAACAGTACATCGCCACGACACCATCAAAACTATGAAACTCGCCACTACTCAATTATCTGCCTTCGTAGCGGCGTCTTGTCTTGCAGTCAATGCGATGCCTACCCCCGCTTCGGCAGAAAGTACGCTGCGAGCATTAGTCTATCGCGGAAAGGTATGTTTCTCAAGAAGACGCAGGAGGAATTGATGCTAAGATGTACAGTATGTCCACCCATGATCAAAACGACATTATATATGTTGAGGCTACTAGCTTAGCGCAGTGCCATTTTTGCATGAGATTATCAGCAAAGACCCAACAGCTGACCAAACCTCGTCCAGAAACTCTTGCGATGGTTGTGCAGAAGCCGTCCGCGATCTTCTCAAGGCTACCTACTCAGACATTAAAGTGACATTTGCGGGTCCAGATGAAGCGACAAAGATCAACGCCCAGACGCTTGCTGGTGTTAGCATCTTTGCCCAACCCGGAGGAGATGGTACGTGTCTGCTCATGATAAATGCTTGCCCAAAGATCGCTCATGCTGACGAATCACTTGCATAGATCTTGACGATGCTTGGGGCGAAGCCAAACCGTACGCCGAAGCCATGCGAGATTTTGTTGCCAATGGAGGTCGCTACCTGGGCTTCTGCCTAGGAGCCTTCCTTGCCGGCGACGACCCTGGTTTTGGTCTCATAACCGAAGGCGACAAAGCGGTGCGAGAGATCAAACAGCGTGGTGCACAAGTCAAGAACACTTCGGACACTGTGATCCAAGTTGACTGGAAATTCTCGACTGGCGAGAAACAGGGCGATAAGGAAGACGGCCGCTGGCTGTACTTCCAGGACGGAGCTGCGCTCAAGCTCGCCAAAGGCTCGCCGGCGCAGGTTCTTGGACGATACTCAAAGAATGGCGACGTTGCTGCTACACTCAGTGCTTACGGGAAAGGATGGGTTGCAACCACTGGGCCGCATCCTGAAGCCGACCAAAGCTGGTGTAAGTCTGAGACTTGGAGAATTGATCACCTTAGCCAGAAACTGACACCGCCGACAGACGACGATGCCGAAATCGAGAATCCAGAAGGAGTCAGAACAGACATCGGCATGGACTTTGTGCGGGCAGCATTGGAGGCTTAAAAGGCTAAAAGTCGTGAAGGGACCGAATGTACTTATTGGACTGATCGCTTGCAATGTGCTCTTGGAATGCTCTTGCTTTGCTTCGTGATCTTCCATCTGAAGTGTTGTTGTTTAGTATGTAGTAAATTTTCAAGCTCGATGTTCATGAGTCCAGAGTCCGAGATGCACAAGACAGGAACCAAAGTCAAATTCATCACCCTCACGGACTACCAGCGAGGCAGTGCTTGAGCGAATGCGATAGAGTTCGGTAGTGTGCGGCTGATGAACCACCTTCTTGCACTCGTATCGACTCGTTGGGAGATAATTTGTTCGTACATCATGCTATCACCTCGACTTCAATGATATATCAAATGTCTTTTTATCTTCAAAATGCTCATCCCCCAAGCCAGGAAGCGTGCAACGCACTCCAAGAGCCATACAGGCTGTTACACTTGCCGGTAAATAAGAGGCCTCTCGCAATACCTACTGCTGTGGCTCTACTAATATTTATGAAATGTAGTGCTCGGCATGTAAAATGTGACGAGACCCGCCCTTTCTGCAACCGTTGCACGAAACTAGGCCGAGTATGCGACGGCTACCGGCCGCCGACACAACGACCCGTGACAAGGCCAATGCCAGTCATATGTCCACGTCCTCTACCCCGAGAGCATATCCGCAACTTGACCGACGTAGATGGTCACGCTCTTCAATTCTGGACCCACCATACCGTGCACCAGCTGCCGTGTGCGGCCAGTTTCGAAACCCCATGGGAGCAAATTGCCTCACAGCTGGCATGGCAACAGCCATGTGTATCTGATCTCTGCATTGCGCTCGCTTCTCTACATCGCACAATTACGCAAGGAGACGAGGGCCCTGATATCACTCGGCACCAACTGACGCAGCACAACAAATCGTTAGTATCGATGCGCAAATACATCGGCGAGCTGCAAAGCAAGAGTACATCAACAGACGAAGACTACCTCGTCCTGCTGATCGCATGTCTGCTTTCCTTCACCTACAACGTCTTCGCTGGAAACGACGAACAAGCCTCGTTTCATCTCCGTACAGGACTGCGCGTGATCCATGAGCGGTGTCAACCCGCTACAAAAATTCAGGCGCCGCCTGAGAGGCGAGCTGTATTAATACGGCCCAAAGCTAAGAGTCTTTTCGATGTGCTTGTGCAAACTTTCATCCGGCTCGACTCAGACATCACCTTGACTGGATATGATGACCCGTGAGATTTCCTGATCCTAAAAATGAAATGTTCGCGATTGACAGTTACAGGTACCTGTACCCCGTCTGCGCGGATCCCATGCCTTCGAGATTCTCCAGTCCCGACGAAGCCAGCAATCACCTGGAAGCCATAACCGCCAAATCATTCGATCTCTTCGACTTGCTGTGGGATCATACATATCACTCACTGAGCAAGCATAGGGATGTCAAAAGCCTTGACGATGATATGCAGAATAGTCTTGTACGTGCAGCTTTACGGACGGTGGAGCTCAACGACTCGCTGTCAGAAGGCATCGAGCAGACTCGTTGCACACTGAGAGCATGGTCGCAGGCATTCTCAACACCACCGACACAAAAGAACCTGGTAGCACACCTCTCCGCCCAAATATTCTTTTTCTGCATCTGGATATGGGTCGAAACATGGCGAGACGCCACCGCGACGCTTGCTGACCGCTTTGAAGCCGAGTACGAATACATGGCTGGGTTGTGCGAGCAATACGTCGAACTGCACATCTCCAAAACCCCCTTCCACTCCCGCGGCACGAAAGGCGCAAGTCAGACCAACACACCTCCGGCTTTCAGCCTCGGGTCCGGCGTGGTTACATGCCTTGCTGCTGTGGTGGAGAAATGCCGCAACTCCTCCATCCGCCAGCGCTGCATCGCCACGCTGCAAAAGATCAACTTGCGCGGTATTTTCGAGACGGGCTATCTTGTCGCATACCTGCAAGCTATCATTGAATATGAGGAAGATGCCGCGCGTTTACTGAACGCGGTTGATGGGACGCCGCCTGGCGATTCGAGTTTCCAAGCTCGTGAGATCCCTGAGGCTGCTCGACTGCTGGAAGTTGTCATGTCGCCTTCTTATGGCTGCGAGAACTTTGAGTTCTACAAATCCAAAGAAGTGGCGCTGGTATACGCTGTGCACGACTTTATCGAGTCAGATGACGGGTTGGCACTCGGCAGGAAAGTAGTTCGAATCCTGTGACGAAGGTCATGAGATATATTCATCAAAAGTGCTGGCGGTATAATGCTGTACCTTGCCAGCGTATCGATTAAGTCCAGACGGCCGCCGTCGGGCCCATCATTAATTCGCTGGCTTCATCCTTCATCTTGTCCTGTGATACGTTGATAATTGGCATCGGTGCCCAAGCCACGAATGCCAACGCTCAACATGATGCGAACTGCTGATAACACAGCCTCAGATATGCCCTGCTCAGCAACACGAGTACAGCACCGATAATGCTGAAAATTGCCTGATCTAGTCATTCTCGACAAGGCCGCATGACAAGCCTACCCCGCGTGCGCTGACCAAATGGTGATGATAGGGCTGCGTCGTATGCCAGAATTGCCTTTCCAAGTATAGTGTTATCATCTGTATCGCGCGAGCATGTCGATATCCCTACACTGGTCGAAGGAGCCAGAGATCCTTATCACTGTGAGTGTATGCCAGAGATGCGTGGGAGAGAAAGCACGATAAATTCAACGAACGCGCCAATGAAACAGTGAACCCGGTTATTCGCGGACCAGAATTTTTTTTTTCTGCTGCAGATTTCAGCATGGATGGATGGCGTAACGTTCGTTGGACCTGGACCCCCCATGCGGTGTGAAAGGACAACCCGAATGGGCAACATTACCCTTAGAAGCCGCCTTATATTATCAACGCAAGGCCTTCTTGACCGCTATCTATACACTTCGCTTTTTTTCACAAAAGCCAGCAAGTTTCGTCCTCAATGAGAATTTGTTGCAAAAAATAATAATTATGGGGATGCTGGATCTTCCCCCCGAGCTACAGAGCGCTATTTTGTCTTTGTTGACCGGACGCCGAGACGTACACACCTGGATCAGCCTTTGCAAGCCACTTGCGTTCGTCTTTGAGGATTCCCGATCCTGCCTGATCTCGGCTTGCAAGAACAGATATGGTGTTCAGATTGACTGTGAAGATCCTAACCCTGGCTCGTTGGATCTCTTCCGTGCATCGTTGTACGTACGATGCCGGAATACTGAATGGACGATGAAGGCTGCGCGAAACACGTTCGCTGGATGTCTGTACGGTGACACGGTCGAGAGAGCGAATGCATACGCAATTGTGCGAACGGCCTTGGAATATCTCGACGAAGCCGATGGCAGCATCGATGCTCTGGAGCACGAAAAGTCGCTCGACCGCGCCACATCATCTTTAGCCGCTTTATGGGCTCGTGAAGAGTACATGATGGCAGCCAAAGACGTCGTGGACCCAGGGAAAGCAGGCCGCTTGGCAGAGGCGATGATCGATATTCTACAAGGACACGAGTCGCCCGTCTCGCAAACTTCCCGATACTGGGCGGAGGAGCACTTGCTCTGGATCATCAGCACAGAGAAGGCTAGTGACTTCGCCCAAGAGTTTCTGGATCGCATCATTGAGCATGAAGGTTTCCGCTCGCATGCAACCCAAGAGTGGGCGGCTGCAAGCTACAAGCTCATCAAGCAGCACGGAAGCCGGATGGAGGCGCAGAAATTCGCGAAGGGCATGCTCGATCGGATCTTGCAGCATGATAACGCTTCCTCTCAGGTCGCGCAGTCGAGGCAGAGCCAAAGCCAGTGGGAGTCGGCGCCGCAGAGCAAGTATGCTCAAAGCTATCTGGATCGAAATATTACCTCGTCTCACGCCGGCCAGGAGTTGGCAGCGGAAGCGTGAGAAGTCCATCGATGATTTCTATGCGCGGTATAGCGGGATTTGGCGCATTTGGAAGGCGAGAGCAGTGACTTAACGAGAGACGACCAACCGAAGCCAGTCGATTGGGAGTCAGACTTTGTTTCAACACACAGAGATACCGGCAAAGCATGTGGGATTTTGCGTTGAAGCCTTTGATGAGGATGCGTTCGGAGTTTTCCATGGGTTCATCGGGAGGCATTATGTATTATACGGTATGGTGGCACTGATGGAGCTTTGATTGTTTTGGGTATCCATAATGGTCTGGTCTTTTGTGCAACGATGCGAAAGCGCTGGAGCCCGGCGTTTGCGAGAAATATTGAGATTTTGTTCGGGGCAGGAGGTCTGGAGAAACGGAGTATTGAGCGCATTCAAACGAATCAAGCTTATGATTTTCGATATCCCTCGTATCGCTGATCCGGCATAACCCAGGGTGCTTGCGAATCGTGAGTCGATCACAGACAGCTCACTCTGAAACAAGGACAGACTCCGCCTGCTCGCTTCAAACCTCCGTCGAACACTCCGTGACTGTCGCCGTGCCGCTCTCGCCTGTCACAGTCTTTCTGCCACCAACGCATACCGGTCCTCGTCCAAGCCTAGGATTGACAACAGTTCGTGTGTCCAAAGCGCAACCGTCACAGTCGATGGAAGTGGTAATAGTCTCGGGCGGAACGGTGACGGTACAGCCAAATGGCGCCGTGGTAGTGATGGTGTTCGTGCAACTGGCCGGATCGGAACAGGACGTCACGGTAGTGGTGCCTGGGAGTGTGGATGGGGTAGCGGGGCAGAGCTAAACTAATCGTAAGTAGATGGAGGCGATTGGGACGGGAGTCGTTGGTTGACAGACCATCATGCAGTGGATGCCGGTTGTCGTTGTGCTGAGTACGCAGCCATCACAGTTAACGTAGGAGGTGAGGGTGGAGCTGCTTGCTGGCGGGCAACATTGCGCAGGCTTGGAGAGATAGGTTGTGCACGTCTCGTCGACTACTAGTTGAGCTGCAACACTAGCGATGCTGGCGAAAAGCCAGATTGCGGTCTGAGGTGTGAAGATCATCCTGTACTATTCGATAGCGATGTTCGTAGTTGTCGGTGAATTCCAATGGCGGGGCGTGTAGAAGCGGTTATATATATATATAGATGTCAGGTAATAACAAGCAAGGGCAGGGAAACCCCTGGGGTGCAGCTGCTGACCGCATCGTTCCTGCAGATTTGGCATCGAGGCACCCTCCCGGAAAGGAGCTGACTCCCTAAAGAGCCATACGAAAAGTCTGTCAACCCAAATGACAGCCACGAGAGGGCTGGACCTGTGATGTACGACCATAAGCCATGTGGCGACCAGTCGAACGTGGGGGGTTTAGATTACAGCTCGAAATTGAAGGATCGAAGCTGAGCTGATCTCGAGACAAGCTCGCACAAGACCATGCAAGGATGGCGCTAATATGGGGTGACCATTGAACGAGCAGTCCGGTGAACCGAATCTCTGGTAAAAGCTGAATCCCAGCATTTGTCCAGAATGCAGCAGCATGCCAGACATAAGCATGCCCGTGCGACAACGCTGTAAGCAAAAGCAAGGGCAAAACGATAGGTCTTACCCGGAATCGAACCGGGGTCGCCGGAATACTCGATGTCCTAACTCGTGATGAGGAAGTAATCAGAATCCGAAGTGATAACCGCTACACTATAAAACCGGCTGATGTGATATCAGATGAATGCTTGTGTTCCAGGAGGAGTAGCAGATTGTTAAACCGTGGCTTAAACAGTCCTCCTGTGACACCAATGCTACATGGCTAATGACAGCGAAAGCCACAGCAGTGATCGCATGTACGCACGCGGTTTGATGCGCTAGTCGTCCAATGTGAGATGCTGGGAGAAGCCGAAATGGTTTGCCGAGGAAGTGTGCATGGTGCTCATGTTGCAGATCAGGGGTGCTGTGCTTCCATCACGTGGTCGCGCTGGGTATGCGTGTTGGAGAGCACCTTGGATACATTCCACCGCGAGGAATCAGACCACCTCCAAGTTATCGAATGATTTTGACGCTCCTGGTACTCAGCTGCCTTCGACGGCGCACCGCAGGGTAACATTCATGAGCACGTAGACATGTCTACTCTCTTCGTCCTGTCCAGACATGAACGCTTCACATCCGCTCTTTCGTCTCTTCCCAGGCTCATAGACCTCAACCCACTAACTCCTTCAGACTGCGGTAATGCGACTCATGATGGATCAGACGGGACTGATTTGACTGATTGATGTGAAGGTTGCACGGGAGGAGGGCCATGCTGATGATGGCGGGTCGCGTTGGGTTTGGCAAGGTAGATGGAAGATGGCAGGGAGACGCAGTTCTCAAGGTTGGCTGCAAACAAAACCAGGTAGGATCATAGAAGAGTGTATATCATTTGCGCTGTTTGTACTAATCGGGTACGTACAGTACAGAGTACAGCGAGGAGTTTCAAGTTGGTGATGCTCCACAGCCTCCACTCTGGAGAGACGACGAGACGATGCGCCAAGAAAGCCAACCAGCGCCTCAGCTTGTCGGACTCTTCCTTCGGAGAGCATTCCGCTTCGATGTCCGCGAAGACTTCCTCGACTTCATCCTCTCACATATCATTAACCTGCCGCCACTGCGACCAGTACACACCTCGCGCTGTCGTCGCCCAAGTGTGCGCGTTCTTGTCTCTTTCTGACTTGACATACACTCATTTGATCCTTTTCGATTCTCTGGATAACGGGCCGACACTACCCCACCTATCGCCACCATTTTCTCTAGGCATTCCACGGCAGCACCAGGCGCAGACCGGAGACCTATTGCGCAACCCATCAAGGCTGTCCGAGAGTGCTGTTCTGGCTATGAGGGAATTTACGTGAAAACCGTCCCGCATCCTGGCGCGCAACCATGCCCAGCCCGATCTCATCTCTTCCCGCCGAGCTCCTAAGCAGGATCTTCGAAGACCTGTCCGAGCACCGACCCGATATTTCAGCCTGCCGACTCGTCAGCCAACGATTCAAACATCTGAGCTCGCCGTATCTGATCACTAAAGTCGTCCTGGCAAAGCGACTGCGAGAAATCGCGAAATGCCATGAGGTGGCGTGCCACCCCTACTTCAGCCGGCATGTCACTGGCCTTATCTACGACGTGAGCTACTGGGACCCCTACAGCGCTGGTAACTTCGACACATACGTCGATGAATGCGAAAGCATAGAAGACAGCGCTGTCCGTCGATTTGTCGATGAAGAATACTTACGCCGGGTCAACGCGGAAGGCGAGTTCTACTCTTCATTCTTTCGCAACAACGGCGAGCCTTCGCTGGACGCCACTACGAAATATTTTCAAACACTCCAACAGCCCTTGAACAAACACGAGGCGATGGTAGACATCGAACACAAAGAGTCCATCTTTGAGAGCCCCGATGATCCATCTTCCATCGCCGATCGCATGGGCGCTCGGCAGAGCTTTCCAATATACAAGAGGTACTACAGTACCCACCAGGCCCTAGATACCAACGGGGAATATGGTCAGCTTGTCAGACAGGCAATCAGCAAATTCCCTAAGCTGCGGCATGTTCAATTCACAGATTACAGGGGCCTCGCGCGCTCCGGGGAGAGCTATATCGACCTCTGCACTCGTCTTTTCGGCAACGTCAGAGAGCCAGAAAGGTGGAACAACGTTGAATATACCGGCGAGGTGACAAGCGAGGTGCTCACCGCATGGAAGATCATCATGGACGTCAAGGGAGAGCTGCGATCAATCTCTTTCGGTCCTCATCCATTCGAGCAGCGGTGTAATTCTACAGACCCGCTAGCTTTCTACAAGGAAGCACAGTTCCTGGCAACAGAAGAACTGAAATACGACGACTCACAAAATAACAGCATGTGGGAAGCAATCGAAGCTGAGGATACCGAAATCGCTGGATACGATTTGTCCAATGGGTCTGAAAACGGCCACGACTGGACAAGGCTCTTCAACGGCTTACGATCGCTCCGCCTGCCGCTTTTCATCGAGGAATCTCTCCCTTCACCAACAGAGGGCTTAGGACGTGAAATTCCTCGACTCATATACTCCATCCCGGACACTCTGGTGCACCTCGCGCTTGTCGCCAAGGGGCCAATAGACGGCTTCATACAGCACGAGGACACGCCTGCCTGCCTACAAACACTCGAGCCTTTCAACGGCATTGTCGCCAACCTCCGACTCCCGCGTCTACGAACCCTAGAACTCGAAGGCTGGGTGACGGATTTCAGCAACCTGCGCAAATTCCTCTACGCCCACGCCTCAACCTTGCGCACACTACATCTGATCAACATCTTCTGCTGCGGCGACCGCTGGAATGAGGACGGATCGGAAGAAAGCGACATGTGGCCCTTTGGCTATTTCGTCGCGAAAACAATGAACCTGACAGGCATCGAGATCCACCAATTCGAACACCAGCGCTACCCGCCCTTCAGCGCCGAAGACCTCGAAGGCGTCGAGCCGCAGAGCTGGCTCGTGGACCCGCTCGACACCACGCCAGGCGACTGGGACGAGGAAGTGTACGAGGACCGGCAGTTTGACGAGGACGACGATGACCGGCCGGACATTTTGGACGCGCCTAGATTGGAGAAGGTGTGTTTGGCGGGAAGGCCGAATTTGGTTCACAGGAGGGTCAGGCCACAGCATCTTGTCGGGCTGACGGATACGCCTGGGAGGACTTGGCGGGGGCCTGGGTATTATTGGACGAGGAGACCGGCGTACTGGTGAGCCGCGGGGCGGTTGGCTGTGTGACGAGCGGTCGATATTTACGAAATTTCGAATGATGCTGCGCTTTCTAGCGCGGGTCGTTGACTTCAACTTCTTGCCTCGATCCATTGCCACTCTGTATGTTTGTGCAGTCTTGAGCTTCTATCTTGAAGGCACATACGTAGACTGATATCACCGCACATCTAGAAGCGAATATCATGCGCCACCAATGCCATTTAATGCTTGATGAGTGCTTCAATCTTACCAAAGACCGCGAGGCCGCCGTCTTGCTGCCACATTGCCGCTGCGACGCCAGGAATCTCCACAACTTGGGACCTCTGCTAGGCAGAAACTCTCTTGAGCCAGCTCTGGCGGATACTACAGCGAACTATATTGATCGTCAGTGGAGGAGGGGGATATGGGTATGACGGACCCGTGTTCGTTTTCAAGCTCCGGACTGGTTGTGTAAAGAACGCTGCCGAGCAAAGGTGCGCTGTCGCTCAGCTCGATGGAAGCCTTGAAGAGGGAAGATCGCAGTTTCCGATACCCAGTGCTGGACAGATTGTTGGCAGAGTGTTTTAGGCGCGAGGTTGCCTTTGATGTTGGTCAAAATCAGCATTCGCTCCGGGCGCTTGCGTGCCAGCGAAGGCGCAGAAGCGCGGTCTGCCCACTTATGCGGTTTCTTCAAAGCGGAAGTCATTTGCTTCAAGAATGTCGAATGCCGAATGTCAAGGGTCGTTCCGGCCTTGCGGACGAGAGATGGGACCCAGAGTCGATCTGGCTCGGCGCATGTCGGTATGTCGTAACTCAGAGCATGGTGGGCAACTGAAGCCGGGGCTGTTGAATGTACGTTTCGACAAGAAATGGGTATAGTTCTGCTTCGTAGATCCGAAGGCATGGAAGAGCCTCAAGGGCGCCAGCTATGCTCTGCAATATGTGACGGCAAGGAGATCTTTGTACCGTGAACAGAGGCATACCACACCTCCCTGTATCCCGATTTCCTCTAGATTTTTCAGGTATTAAATGGTGGGTTTGCAGGAGCATTCGCAGCTACACCAAAAGCGTTGCCCAAGTTTTGGTTCTGGAGTGGTTGTTGGCCTCCCAATCCTTGGAAATAACCTTGACCTCCACCACCACTTCGCTGCAGGAGCAAGCTCTCGACTCGATCCATGAACTGCTTTTGTTTCCGCATATGTTCCACCATCCGACGCTCAGATTCAGCCGCCAGCTGCTCCATGTAAGCAATGTGATCTGCTGTGCCACGCTCCTCTTCCAAAGCGTATTGCGCTCGCATTTCCTCCGTACGCTCGTTCATTCCCCGTGTTATCTTGTCGATCGTCTCCCACTCTCTTGCCTTGCGCTCTCGTCAATCTTGCTCCTTGTGGGCGCGGCGATTTTGTGCAACAAATTTCCACCTGCCCCGTCTCATATCTTCACTACTAGCACATGCGCTCGAAGACGACCAGGGTGCAGGTGCGTGTAGAGCGGGCACGCCTGTGCTCGCAAGATGTGGGTTTACGGGCTCCGGACTCACATCGTCTGGCCTGTTTATAAAGGCAGGTGCTGGCAGTGGTGGTGCCACCCCGGCTCGCAAACGGCGTGTCATCTTGTCCAGCTCTTCTTGCTGTGCCGCGCTACGCTCTTGACGACGACGACTGCCATTGGCAGCATCACGTTGCTCTTGTGCATGGATCTCGTCGTCTCTTATCATAATTCATTCCTACATTGCCTGGCTAAGATCTGTCTCATGCTGGAACCTAGCAGCCGACCGTCTCGCTTCGAAGATGCTGCGCCATCGGGTTTCAAGGCTCCCAAGAAGGCGCTTGGTGGAGAGGGCGGTATAGGAGTGGCCGGTGAATTGACTGAAGGCAGAGGCCACAAGCTCATTGAAGCGAGTGTTTGTACCAGAGCGCCATCCTTTGTGCGCGTACTCAACAGCGATTTGGACTAAAGTTACTTTGTGATAGTCTGAGAGAGCAGTTCCCCGCGCAGGGCTTGAATGGCGGTATGGGCGTTTCGTTTGGTCGCAGCGACATGGTAATGATCAGGTGGTGGTGGTGGTCATGGTAGTGAGGTATTCTGACCCAGATTTGACCAAGTCCCCCACGTAACAACACATGCACCACCAAAATTGAGAATATGACGTCGATCGTTTCGGCATCTACATTTATTCTTTATAACCGCCGGCCCGCGATATACACCGGAGTCTGATATCTCTTAGCGGAGTTTCAGGTTCCGAAAGAGCGCAGTTGCCTTACGGTCATTATTTGTTAACGAAGATATTCATCGATTGATGTGAAAGGTCTACTTTCGGGTTTTGAAAGAGGGTGCGAAGTACCTCAAATGGCGAATCTTTATGTCTCGCAATGGTGCGCTTTTCCTGAGTGGTTGGCTATCCATATTTGCGGAACAACAAAGCGAGATGCGACATCGTCAGAAGGTTCTTTATGGCTACTGTTTCTATGTCTTGGTCAAACTCCAAAGGACATCGGGTGTCGGCGAACATTGTGCCGAAGCTGGCGACGGCGGGGAACCTCGGCGAGGTTGGCCGAAGCATTGCATCTGCCAACACAAACAATCGTGACTATGTTCACTGTGCAGGTCGATCAATTACTCGATAAACGACACTTTCAATCGACCATGTCCCTTCCATCCGCTATAACAGGTTTGGTGCGTAATCCGCAGCTACGCCTTCTCAATGCTCTTCGTGCTGGCTCGAAGCCAATTATGACATTCATGGGTTTGCCCTCATTCCGAGCAGCGCAAATAGTGGCCCAGACGGGATTGGATGTTAGTAGTATCTTTGATTCCCCTGCCTTCCGGTATTGATGATTCGAAGGGCATCATTATCGACTGCGAACATGGAAACATCACCGACGATTCCATGCATAGTTCAACAGCAGCGATTGCGGCGATGAGAGTCTCGCCGCTCGTCCGTCTACGCATGACACATACTGATCTGATAAAAAGGGCCTTGGATGCTGGTGCCCAGTGGGTAGTCTTTGCCTGGTCTCGTTATATTGCTGACAAGCCTTCCAGTGGCATAATCGTTCCTCAAATCAACACGGCAGAAGAGGCTAAGAATATCGTTTCGCACGCCAAATTTCCTCCGCAGGGCCTTAGAGGACAAGGCTCAGCGTTTGCGGCAATCGCTCATAAAGTCGATACACCAACGTATGTGAAGACTGCGAATGAAACGTTGATCACTTGTCTTCAGATCGAAACGAAAGCGGGACTGGAGAATGTGGACGCCATATCTGCTGTTCCTGGTATCGGTGAGTTGGGAATGCTTCAAGACTGACACGAAAGCACCAACATACTGACCATATCGAAGACATGCTATTTATCGGTCCAAATGATCTTGCGCTCTCGGTCCTCGGATACGTTCCAGCAAGAGGCGACGAGCCCGAATTTGTCGAGGCCATCGAGAGGATTGTTGCAGCGGCGAGGAAGCACGGCAAATGGGTCGCAAGACTGTCGAACGATGGAGCATCTTCCAAAAAGCATTTGGAAATCTTCGATACTGTTGCTATGAGTTATGATGTTCGGGCCATTCAGCAGTGGTATCAAGCCGAGCTGAAGCATGCACGATCATAGATCGTCTAGCTTAATCGGATACTCCATGATTTGTGACCGAGAGGCAGAGAGTAAAACGCCATTTGTTCATTTCAGGCATCGTCGAAGAGACTTCCGCTCAAATACTTCAGGCCCGTATCACACGCCACAGTTACCACCGTCTTTCCAGGACCCAATTCTTTCGCGAGAGCGAGCGCAGCGACAACATTTAGACCCGTGGATGTCCCGACTAGCAGACCCTCGTCTTTGGCCAGAGCTCTGCACATACTGCGAGCCTCTCCTTCATCAATTGCTCGTGCCTCATCATACAGACTCTTGTCCAAGTGCGCAGGCACCACGCCCGTGCCAATGCCGTCAATGCTGTGTCGGCCAGAATGCCCTTTCGTGAGGATAGGCGAAGACGCCGGCTCCAATGCCACGACCTTCGCATGGGGATGCTGGTCTTTCAGCACACGAGATACACCCATAAGCATTCCCGCGCTACCAACGCCGCCGCAGAAGGCGTCGATGCCACCGGGTATCTGCTTCAACAGTTCCTTGCCCATCTCCTCGTAGCCTTGAATTGCATCCGAATTGTTGAACTGATCTGCGAAGTAATAGTCTTCGCTCTCACAAAGCTTGTCCGCGACTTTGCGCATCGACGGGAAGAGTTTAGCATCCAGCCCACCAGACTCGCTCTCAACAAGGTGGAGTTTGGAACCGAAAGCGCGCATAGTCTTCAATTTCTCCTCGGCAAAGATGGGAGACGACACGACCTCGAATTGATAGCCCTTGATAGCGCATACGAACGCCAGTGCGGATCCAGTGCTGCCGCCGGTGATCTCCACCACCGACATGCCTTTCTTGAGCGCTCCTTTGCGTTCGGCTTCCTCGACGATGGATTTCGCCATACGATCTTTGTAGGAGCCGGTCGGGTTGTAGCCTTCGAGTTTGAGGAAGACTCTTGCGGAGTTGCCGGGTGTGAGGCTTTTGAGCTCGACGATGGGCGTGTTGCCGATGGTGTCGATAGCAGAGCCCACAGAGGGTGGCGGTGATGCTTTTGGAGCGATTTGCAGACGGCTCATGGCTGCTGCTGCTGGCAGAGTCTCGTCTTGTGACATCGTGAGTGAACGGTTCAAGAATCCCGGCGGTACAGGTGCAAATGTGTAAAGTGTGGAACCGATTTTCTTGTGATCCTACGGTCCGGAAGACTCCCGATTAAGGCTAAAGTGCCGTTTCGGAGTGTGAGATGATCTCAAGCTAATTGGACGTCAGTATTGTACCAAAGTCGAGGCCTCCCTACCCTGCAAACAAATATTATGGCAGGTGGATAGACATAGAACTCAAGATCCTGCCTGACGTAGCCTTACCGTGAGTCTGTCGTTGTTACAAGGCCGATGACACCGACACCGAATCGGCGGTTTTTGCTGCTGAAATCCTGAGCAACAATTCAAGAGTACACCATAAGAAGTTATTCGTCTGAGATATGTACTCGCTGTTTTATACCCAACGGAGTATAGGTTGGGCGCGCGGAGTCACAGTGCATGTACTTTGCAACGAGAGGGGCGTTGGCTTCTAGTGCAAATTTAAAGCCGAGCCCTATGTTCGGATGATGTCGGTCTTCACAAGAGCGAGCAAGGAGTCTGCAGTGTAATGGGAGACAGCTGAATCTAAGATTCACATGATGAAATCAAGAGACGTAAATATGTTGGATACGCGTGCATCAATTTATTGATTCTTACTGCAGGAGTGGAGATATGTTCTGGCGTCGATCCAGAACGACTTTATGTATGCGATCCTCAATCTCTAAATCTACCGCGAGGCCGGTGTGTACACACTCATCTCGAAGCCATTCGTATACGGAAGAGTGATGTTACGAAAGCTATTCTTAGGGTTTCTAAGGTATGCCAGCAGGTCGCGATAACCTTCAGCACCGGAGATGGTGTTGTCGGTAAGGACAACAGCACCAGGTCGGAGATGAGGTTGAACGATCTTTAGAGTAGGCAGTGCGAGAGCGGACCAGACTGGGATGTGTTAGGTCTGGATGAACCTTTCAAGGCTTGTGATAAGTAGAGAGTAACTTACTGTCCAGGAGGAGGAGATCAACCTCTGGCAAATTCGTCTCCAAGGTCTCCAAGAGGTCACCTTCTCTTAGATCGATTTGGTTCTCAACAATCTCGCCACATTGCTTCCAATACTGCCGAGCGATTTGGGCCTTTTCTGTCTCCTTTTCAGTAGCGACGACAGTACCCGGCTTCCCTGTCGCGGCCTTGACCTGGGCAACGGCGAGGGCAAGGTAGATGGTGCTGACACCAAAGCTGGTACCCGCCTCCACAACATTTGTGGCTCTCATGCCATGAATGAGCTGATACATGAACTGGCATTTATCTTCGTCCAGTGCGATGAATTTGTCGAGCATCAACTTGTCGAATTGAGCGTTGACGTCGCCTCCCGGCGTTCTGTCTTCGAGGTCGCCGCGCACGTCGGACGAGAAGACTTTGCCTTTCTTTGAGATCGTAGCTTCTTGCTCCAGAGATGTCTTGTGTAGTCGGGAGAGGAGATCGAGGACATGCTGTGGAGCATCCACGGGTGATGGGGCGGACATGTTGCTGGAGGATTTTGGCGGTTGTGTTTGTTCTAATTGCTGAAATCAAACGATTCTTTTTGGAAGAAGTCGATATTCTGTGTTGAGTCAGAAATTATTGAGGCGCATGTAATATATATACAAGAACATAATCGAATCGATCACTTGTACTACATCGGCAATGCTTGCCCCACTTGCTTGCCGCAGAACGTCCGGCTGCACCCGGATCACAGTCACCGAAGAGCAGTCAATTATCTCTTGCTCGTAGAGTTTACGACGGCTTATCGTTACTGCTACTTGTAACTTGCACTCCATGTTGTAGCAGGCGATGAACTCTCCCCAAGATTTTGCAACAGCCGCCCTCCCTGTGCACTGAGGAGTCCTAATCTTCTTGAGCCTAATGCTCCCATAGCAGGACAATTTTGTGTAGCGTTTCCGAACATAAGCGAGGTAAAAAGCTCTTGCGGGAGAAGGGCAGGGAATTGGGGATTTCATTGGCTTTTGCGTCAAGAAGTTCGATGGAGCACGCGCTTTGCGGGCCTGCCATGTGCTAAAAGTTAACAACATCGGATATGACATACGCTATGTGTGCAGCCTGTTGCTTCAGCCTCAGCCGAATATTCAGGAATTCCAAGAGTAATTCGGTCCCGTGCAATACGTCGTCTTCGCAATAAGCTTCCCATCGCAGCCGTCATTGGTCGTGCCCAGTGAAGGGTTGACCGCAAGAAACAAAGCGATCGTGATGGCGTCTCCGAAACAGATGGAAGCGCAAGAATCGTCCGAGGTCGCCGTGTGCCATTTGCCGCAAGCCTTTGTTGTCCCTTGCGCAACCTTGGCGCCGGCGGGCGGCGAGACGATGCTAGTGGTATAGCCATCTGAAGTGCTGGGGATGGTGGTGTCCAAAATACTGCCGGGCCCTGTCAGGTTGTGTCTGCCGTTCTGTGGGCTGAGGCATAGCACGTGGCCGTAGTAGGTGCTGCTGATTTGCAAGTTGTCGCATCCGGACGAGATCCATGGATTGTAGACGGTGAGGTCGCCGAACTCGAAACCGAGCGTAGCATTGTAGTTGTTCTGTTCAATGCTGGAGCAACTGTCCTTTGGCTGCAAGACATATGTATGCTGGCACGACAGAGGTAAACAGAGCTGAGTTCCAGTTGGGATTGAAGAGCAGTTGGTGATGACTTGCTGATTAGTCATGTATAGGGCAGCCGAAGATATATTCCTTGGAAGGGCAATCGAGTCGCAAGACTCTGTGTTGCGTGTGGTGTACATTGTTTTGGACAAGCAGAAAAGCGGCGGCTTGGGATCAAATGTGATCGGTCCTTTCGGGATGGCAGTTGAGCCTGTGATCCCACATTGAGAGTAGATATAATCGAGCTGCGATTTCCAGAAGTCGTCATAGGTTGAGAAGGGTGTTCGCTGCATCATAGCGATGCGCTCTGTGTTGCAGAAGCGGCAAAGGTCTGACTTGCTCATCTTCTGAATTGACGACACTGTTGGCAGGGAATCAAGCAGATCTATTTCGTCAATGGTTAGCGAGGTACGCAAGAAAGTATGAAGATTACTCACCATTGCAGTATCGATTGGTACCGTCGATCGACTTGAGGCAAGTCTCGTTGTATCCAGCCCACAGGCGGCCGCCGAGCATCTCTGGAAGGGTATTGCTGATATTGTATCCAGCGCAGGCGTTCTGAGCGTTGCCAAAGTAGCTTTTCAGAGACGCATTACATCCGGTGTCGCACACAGAGTCTGTCAAGGTGATGTTGCCAAGAGATCCATGATACATAGGATCGGTCCACTCCTGTACATAGTCGTCGCAGAGAATCTTCTGAGTCAAGGCTGCTTTGCAATTGCTCGGAAGCCGGTAGTCGTCCAGATCGTCGGAAGTATAAAGCTGGAATCCCCGAAACTTCCTCTTTCCTGCTGTGTTTTGCGCACCTTGAAGCCAGGCCAGGACCGAGGACAAGAAACCGTTCACGTTGTCTCTAGCATAAGTTGGGACCCCACCAAGAGGACTTACCATCTCAACAATGGCCTTAGTGCATAGATTGTATACCCACAAGTCGTTGCTTTGCTGAACCTCGAAGCCTCGAGCCTGGCAATTGTTTGTATCAACACATCCTTGAGTGTAGTCGGTAAACCAACTGTAGAGACCAGCACCCAGTATGTAGACAGTTGAAGAATCGACTATGCGGACGGCCCAAGATTTGGCGCAATTCTTTGGATCGCTGGCACAGTTCGCAAAGGTTGGATCGTCCGGGAACATACCAACGCGGAAAGGCTGCGGCGCATTCGGTGTCGGCTGAAAGTATGGAGACTCGGTCTGAATCATTCCCATGAAGATATTTTTGGCGCCTGACAGCTGGTATTGGTATAAAACGGCATGTTCGACAGACGTGCCCCAGAGCCAGGCTTTTTGCGATTGAACAAGAAGACCTCGGCCAGCGTAAACGTCGATTTGATCCTGACTGGGAACTTCCATGTCATGATCGGCCACCCAGATCCAAACGTTTTCCAGGTAACCGGTGGATTGAGGTGTCATATGCATCAGCAACGAAGCTGCTTTGCAACTCGGATTGATCTTTCCGGTGAGTTTCGGGCATTGATAACGGAGAAGCGAGCCATAGCCTCCGCCTACTCGTATGTGAGAGTCTACAAAGATCTGTATTAGCAGCAAGTACGTTAAAGTGTCGTCGCAGTGAACTTACCCCACAAGCCGACGGAGCCTTGAGAGCCTTCGTGTGCGTTCCACTCCACTACTACAGCGCCAGCTGTGGGCCCTGACACCGTGAAGAGCATATCTTGGATCTCGATGATGCCGACATCTCCCGGCCTGCCAACTTGGACAGCCGCACGAGGCCTGAGCTCATCCTGAAACTTAGGGCCGGACGCCATAATCTGCGACCACGCTTGTCCGATGATCCGCGAGCCGATAGGTATACGAAGTGTGTCGGTGACCAAATAGACTCCGTACGGGAAATAAACGATGCTGGTTGTATTCGCCGCTCCGTCGAGAATGGCATTGAGCACGGCTGTATCGTCAGACGTACCATCGCCCTTAGCGCCAAGTGCTTTGACGTCCATGATTTGAGACACCGGCACATCGTAGTACTTCGGGCGGCGTCGAGTGAACAAATTTGGCTTCATCTTGTCGAAGCCTTTCGTGACCAGCTCCTGCGTGCGGTTCATGGCCGGGATGTTGTTGCCGTTGGAGAAAGAACCCTTGCCAGTCTGGTCGCTGATCTGTCCGAATCCCCAGCTATCAACCACCTGCTGATCGCCGCCCTTGATCAGAACTTTGTTGTTCACTGCATCTTGAACGGCCGTCTTGACGTTGAAGAAACCGACATTCTGTAGCAGCAGAGACGTAGAGTTCTCTTTCAGAAGTGATGTGATGATGCCATTGACCGTATTCGCAATGAGCGAGTCGACGAGGATCAAGGAGCCAACCGATTGACCGGTACTGTGTAGGCCACCAGCGCCGCCAGTCACAGTCAAACCGTTGGTGCAGCTCTCAATGACAAATCCCTGCATTGTCCATGCCCAGTCCCAATGAAGTCTGTAGACCTGTTAGCTCATGTGCATGCATAGGATGGTTCGACTGCAAATTCTTACTGGATGGCTGTATCGCAGTTCGTGAACACCAAGTTGCTGGTAGTAAATTGCTGGTTGCCGAAGTAGGCTCCAAAATTTCCACCAACAAACGTCAAATCTGCCAGAAACCCACCGGAGCCGTTCTCCATGTAGATACCTTGCTGGGTGTTGCTGGGGTTGTCGGTGTTGTAGATCATATAGAAAACAATGTTCTCGAGACTGGTGCCCTGTGCAACTTGCCAGTGGATGCCACAAATGTACGCCGATGGATCCGTGAGACGAATGTCGATAACGAAGTTCTTGATGCTGCGGAGAAAGTTGTTCTGGTTCACGTACCACTGCTGGTTCTCTCCCGTGTAGACATCGCTGGTAATTACACCAAGGCCAACAAAGCTTTTAGCGGCGAGGATAACCGGCACTTGGTGAGGATCCCCAAGGAATTGAGTGTTATAGTACTGGATGATGGAGCTGCTGACAAGATATGTCCCGGGTGGAAACCAAACGACTGCAGGGGTCGTTGTACTTGAGCCGCAGTTATTGCCACACCTCGAGCCGTCGGAGATAGCTTTGTTGATAGCAGCAGTGTCGTCAGTAACGCCGTCACCCTTCGCTCCGTACTCCTTGACATCTCTCCAGACCTTGTAGCCTGATGGTGCATAGGGAGCGAATGCTTGATGCTTGATGTCGGCCATCCAGTATCCGTAAGTAGCACGCGCGGTGATCTCGCTAGTATCTGGACCAAAGGTACCCAACAAGCCCTCCGGTCGATCGAGAGCTTCAGGGGCGTTCGTGTCGTTCAACTTGCTGGAATACTTTTTTCTGATAGCCGCTGCCACGTCGGAGTGGTTTCCCACCGGGAGCTGCTCGGTGGCTTCAGCGAGCACGCGTGCTGCATCCGCAAGCTCAGTAGGAATGGAGTACAACACCACATCGGATGAAGATGTTCCATTCGAGGACCTTTTCGACAAGGTTGCATTACCATACTCTAAGGGTGGCGCCGTATCTATGGAGCCGGGCGTGCTGTCGAATTCAAACTTGTTGAACAAGGGGTGTTCTACTCGAGCTTTGTTGACCACAGAGAGAGCTGCCAGCGCGCTGCGTACGATGTCTTCAGGCCCACTCAGCGTTTTGTTGCCAGGCCCTGCAGTCTGGAAATTCTCGTCCTGGCTTGAGCGAGGGTGTAGGTGTTTGTGAGAGCCATGGTGCTGGTAGCCGTGATGTTCGGACGCGAATACGGAAGCAAGTGCTAAGAGAATGAGGAAGGCTAATTGGAGGAGGTAGGAATTGCTGCGAAAAAACATAGTGAGGAATCAACGACGAGAATTTCTGACAGACTGACCGTTTGACGCTTTGCTGCGCATGCGGAGCAGATTGTATTTACAGGGCATACAAGCTCGAAGACTCACCGGCTGCAGGGAGTTCCTGCCGCAACTGACGACGTTGGCTATTGTGCTCCAGGTCCTCGCTTGCACCCACGACAAGGCCGGAAGATAGCAGAAGGAAGACCGCATGCACGAGAGATGAGGTGGAAATGACTCTGTCATTGGAACTTGTTTAGCCAGAACACCCCATTCGATCCGGTATGGCAAGATAATTGGACCCATGAAGAAGGATTAAACTAGGCCAAATAGATCGCGGAGTGTAGTGGCGAACTGGCGATCCCATTGGGAAGGTCAGAGGACGTCCAAGTTGGCTTCTTCTAGGGCATGTCATCTCGGTTTGGTTGCACCAACACCCCAGGGCAGCCGGCAGTGATAGTCTAGTAGAAAAAGTCTCGACCTTGGTCTAAGCCGCGAACGCAGGGGTGAGGCACGCGAGATCTGGCGGGCTTGGCAGGGGCAGTATAGATCGCTTCTGGTAGGAATGGAGGATGGGCGGTGCACATGCACTACAATCGGCTTCGCATCGTGATTGGTGTCCTGGATGGTTTGAGGGCGACCCCAGATCCAGGAATTGGCAGACGAATGCTTGGAACCGCATGGCTGATGAGATCCGGTCCTGCGCCATCATCTGATATCCAAAGAGACCTACTGCAGGTACAGTAGTGTTAGTGAGGC
Source organism: Cladosporium sp. MBC 237 (assembly GCA_030772445.1). NCBI lineage: Eukaryota > Fungi > Ascomycota > Dothideomycetes > Cladosporiales > Cladosporiaceae > Cladosporium > Cladosporium sp. MBC 237. The sequence continues at coordinate 118,432 of JAPHCH010000005.1, read as the reverse complement.
TGTATGAATCGAAGAAGAACAAGATTGTACAAGCAGCCTCCCCGGAAAACATAAACCCGGTGGCGCTCTTGGCAATTTGCTTAGCGGGCCCTTAGACCCTGACTTCCTTCGTCTCCCTTGTCGAAGTGACACCGACTCTTCCTCGCGAACCTCGCTACATTGACACGGCACAATTGTTCCTTTTTCTACCGGAAAGATCCGCCTGATCCTATATACCTCATATTCGCTTGCTACCGCGATCTTTAGGATGGATACCTTGGGCACAACGCCGCACAGGAAGCGCCATTCAGTCAATGGAAGTTGCCGCCAGGTTCTCCTGTGTCTCCAAAAAGATCAGATGGCATCCATGTATGGCCGACAAAGGCGGCATGTTGATTTCCCTCAAGCGATGGACTATATATGCGCACAGAATAGCCGAGATGGGCTCACTTTACATCCAAGCGACAGCTTTTGTCAATGATAGCATCCAATGGGCCAGACCTGGCCGAAGGGCTTAACCATCCTGGCATAGCAATCATGAGATACAGCCTAACACGGCACATCGCAATTGTGGATAGTGTCTTCTCAAGATGTCCCAGCAATATCGAGGCGCTTCTGGCTGATCAACGTCGATTGCCATATCTATCCATGGTCCACCGCCTCGTGGTCTGCATGTTTTAGGCCGGTATCGGTTTTGCTTTACTGCGTGTTGTCCCCCAGGACCAACATGCATTTCCCTTTGCATCCCCAAAAGCCCTCCTCCCTTGGAATGCTTTCTCTCATCCTTTTGTTCTTGTCACTAGTTTCGCTCGTCAATTCACAGTCATGCAGCGCATCGAGTCCTTGTAAAGAAGGATGTTGTAGCAAGTTCGGTTTTTGCGGATTAGGTCCTGATTGTACGTATCCTGTCGACCATTTCGGAGACATTGTCCGCTGACATGACTTGGATCAGATTGCGCAAAATCTGTCTGTGTAGCCAATTGCGACCGAAAGTCGTACTGCGATCCTGGCAACTACACTACTCAGTATGCTCAAGTCGAAAGATGTCCACTCAACGTCTGTTGCTCGAAATGGGGCTACTGTGGAATGACCAAGGAGTTTTGTGGCGACAAGAAAGTCAAGGCTCCCTCATGTAGCAAGTCCGGCAGCCTCAGCCGCGTTGTGGGTTACTATGAGGGTTGGAGCATGGAGCGAAGTTGCAATACTTTCGCACCTGAGTTCATCCCTACTGGAGTCTATACGCACCTGAACTTTGCTTTCGCTACAATCGATCCGAACACATTCGAAGTGCGACCTGCGGCCTTAGCGGACAGGGCACTCTACTCCCGCTTGACTGCTCTGAAGAAGCGGGACCGTGGACTGAAGGTCTTCATTGCTATCGGGTAAGGATGACACTGATATCGCATTCATTTTCCCAATGCTGATCTTCTCGAGTGGCTGGACGTTCAACGATCCAGGCCCGACTGCCACGACATTCTCCGACATTGCTCGCTCGGAGGCAAACCAGCAGAAGTTCTTCAAATCACTCCTCAGTTTCATGGCTACCTATGACTTCGACGGCGTCGATCTCGACTGGGAGTATCCCGAAGCACCGGACAGAAGCGGCCGAGGCATTGATTATGCCAACTTCCCGAAGATGATCGCTAATCTGAAGCAAGCTTTGAAGAGCTCTGGTGGCAGGGATGGTCTGAGTATCACGATACCAGCATCTTATTGTGTGTCAAGACAAGGTCTTGGAGTCCCTCAAATGAGCTGACAAGATCTAGGGTATCTTCAACATTTCGACATTGTGAAGCTGGAAAAGGATGTGGACTTCTTCAATTTGTAAGTTTTGGTTCTGGTTAGAGGCCAACTGCAGAGAACTGACCTATTACTCAGGATGTCATATGGTATGTGCTTTCATCTCCCATCGGGAAAGGTCAAGCCTCGCACGCTGGCCATGTTGATCGACCGGTCTTGGTAAAGTGGACGCGAAAGACCATTTCTCGTTAATCAGCAAACGTTCAAGTACTAATTTGTCATTGTGATCTAGACCTACATGGAACGTAAGTTGGCGGCACAGAGCCATGTACACTGACATAACTGACTTCTGACGTATGAGAACAGCTGGGACAAGGGAAACAAATGTGAGCTTTGCATTGCCGCGCCTCCGGAGAACTCCGAGTTGACTCAAGGATATAGGGACTGGCGCATATCTGAATGCTCACACCAATCTCACCGAGATTCGTGATGTAATGGACTTGCTCTGGCGCAACGACATCAGCCCGGACAAAGTCGTCCTCGGCAGCGCCTTCTATGGTAGAGCATTCACGGCCACAAGCTCCAAGTGTCTGACTCCCGGTTGCACCTACTCGTCCGGTGCGAACAGGCAGCCCTGCAGTAACGAGATCAGTGTGATCCTCAACTCCGAGATCGTCGACATCATCGACAAGAAAGGCATAAAGCCTACCTTGTACAAGGATGCTGCAGTCAAGGTCCTCACCTTCGATCAAGACCAGTGGGTCGCGTACGACGATGCCGACACGCTGCAGTTGAAGGCAGATTTTGCTCGCAGCCAATGCCTTGGTGGTATGATGGTGTGGGCCGTCTCGCATGATACGCGCGATGCTCGGTTCTCCAAGGCATTGGCGAAGATCGCTGGTCGCAAGTACGTGGCTTTGGAAGACAATACCGATGGCTATGTGCCGGTGACATCTACGCATGCCCAATGCAGATGGACTAACTGCATGGAAGGTTTGTATCATCTCATAGGCACATTAGAGCGGTCCAGCTGGCTAATGTCTTTCCTTTACAGACTGCCCTTCAGGTTGGAATGCTGTTCGTCGGACGGACGGTGGCGAACGTGGGATGGAACTCATGATAGACGAGACTGCATGTGGAGGCTGGGGTCATCATACGTTCTGCTGTCCGCCCAGTGCAAAAGTTCCAAAATGTGGTGAGTACTGTCTGCCCTCTTCCGCCGTTTCTCTCACGGCGAAAATTGATCTGGTATTGTCAGGCTGGCACACCCACAACAATGGCAAATGCGATTCAACGTGCCCATCAGGCATGACTGAAGTCGGATCAAACAAGATGTATTGTCGCAAAGGCTACCAAGCAGCATGCTGTGAGACAGACACTGTCAGCATGGAGCTTTTTGGTAAGTGTTACTGGGGCGAAGCCCCCGACTGCCATGGATCCTGCCCTTCGGATGAGACATACCTTGCTTCATCACGAGAGGGCAGTGGAGGAGCAATCTGCAACAACCACAAAGACAGTGGCTCCTTTTACGATCGACCATACTGTTGCGGCGCACAGGAGAAAAATTCCAAATGGGAAGACTGTCAGCTATACACAGATATCGGTGTCGGACCTGCCAAAGGCAATGGCTTCTGTCGCAGCGGTTGTCCAGCTGACCGAATCCGAGTGGCAATGGATGGTTGGGCTTATGGCTGCAAGCAAGGAGCTATGAGCTCGTGCTGCGCGTCGACGGTTCAGACGGTCACGACGGAGCTCACACTGGAGGATCAGAGGTTTGAAGCTGCATTGGAATTGTTCCTCGGTGATCGAGAGGGATACTGCTCCAACCCTGGCCCCTTTGGTAAGTATCGCCAATCCGCGACTTAACCTCTGCTAATGCCTACAGGGTTCAATGGCAACCTCTTCGAACGACAAAATCCGTTCTTCCCAAGCTCCATCGTGGTGAACGACGTGAGAGAATTCATCGCCAGAATCATGACGGGCCCGACCCAAGCCGAGGATGACTTGTGGAATGCCCAGATCGCGAACATCTTCCCCGATCTTACCGGAAACAGTCTGCGCGCCTATGTGAACAACTCTACCGATTTCATTCGCTACGGAGCCGATCAAGAAGCGCAGATCATCATGTGCAACATGGATCAAGTCAACGCTGAAGTGACAAAGTCGGCTGATCTATTGTTATGCGGCTGCACCAGACTGGACAGCTGCAATATCGACGACTTGCTTTGTATCAACGGTGTTGATGACGAATCTACTTGGTCTGGAGACGACGACGAAATCGACTCGATCCAGTCACGGGATCTTACCTTGGAGAAACGCAGTGGAGTGCGACCTTTCAACTGGAAGTTCACCAGCCCAATAGACAAACAGGAACATAGCGGCAGCTCACCGTCTTTTCCAGTGAGGAGGCTCTTCTTTCGTACAGAACACGCGACTTTTGCTAATGCGACGTAGTATACTTCAGTTGGAAAGGAAAGCGCCACAAAGTGGCCTTCGAGCAGTAAAATTTGGTTTAGGATCTTTGGTGAGTTCTGAAGTCGTAACTCCTGGCGTTTCCGAAGCTCATGCAAACATTAGGGGTGCCTGATCCACAGAGCTGTCTGTCGACCGAACCACGTATTGTAATCGGGCAGAACAACGCCCTTACTCCAGTGACGGAGCATATCCTCGAGCTAGCGTTCACGAAGGCGACAATTCTCGCCGCCGGAACAGGCATGCTTCACGAGAAAATAAATCTGACCACAGTCAGCACAAAGTTCCCGGGCCCTATTCAACCGACTTTGTTCACCGACACACTCATAAAGCATTTGACGAACCCACCAGCACTACTTGGCGACAATGACGGGCTCACTCAGCCTGGCAGGCGCCTGATGTGGGTTCTTGGCTCCCTCACCTACGAAGACCATTTCGTTGTGGCTGAGTCGGCGCTCAACAGCGCGAAAATGAGGGTGAGTGACAAGCAGCAGATGATCGATTTGTAGCTCTTACTGAACAACCTCTACAGCTCTGGAACAACGCCGATCCGGTCAAACAGTCGAAAATGGACACGGCGATCAAGGCCATAACCGACCAGCAGAGCGCAGCAGATGCCCTTTGCAAAATACGCTTGGTAAGAAGGCAGACAGCCATGCTTGACTGATCAGTGCTTACCAATTCTCTCAGGCCATTGCGGCTGTGAAATACCATAATGATCGGGTGAGTCTCATCGAAGCTTCCCGACCTAGTAGATACGCGGGTGACGCTGACCATTTACAGCAAGTAAACCCATTACTCTAGCACGACCAAGTCGCACCATACCAAGAGAAGAATTACCAGAACATCAACATGCCTCACGAGTACTGACTTGGTTTGCGCATAGAACTGTCAACGCTAACCTGATCGCCGCATTCAACGACCAGCGAAAAGAATGGAAACTCGCACAAGATTTGCACCCTCAAAAAGTGGACATGGTCACGGCATACGATGTCATCGTGAATGCCCAGCTGCAGAATATCGTGAAGAAAGCCAAAGACGTTAGTTCTCTGTCCCATTTTGCACGAAATTGCTAACGCGAGCACTGCAGTTTGTCAAGCTCAACAACGAGAATATTCGCGAAAAGATCAAGCGTAGCGTAGCTCCGTGGGCTCTCGCTGTGCGCCTGGCGACCATTCAGTTCGATAAAGACGCCGATGCTTTGTCCATCAGCCTTACTGGGTTCACTGGACTGACATTGTAGCCTTTGACTGTATTAATGGACCGGTGAATGGGAGAAAGGAACGGATGCAGTCGTCACATTGGTTCTCTTGTAGTTCATTATAGCTTCTAAAATCCAAGGAAAACCACCGGACGTCCGAGGTCGTCCGTTTCGCGCATCTCCGACGGGGCTAACGTAGAGCATTCGAACCATATCTCGGGAAGCTCTCGCGGAGCAGCCCACAACCATCCTTCATCGTACGGGGGTTCATACTCCATGCTATCCTCGTGGCATTCCACATCAAGAACCTTGACCCCAATGTGCTCGCGCGGGTCGAAATCCGAGGTCGGATGAGCGGGAACTCGCAGAAGACTCTGGAGGGCTTCCGCATCGATGATGATGCAGAAGCGGTGAGACGATGAGCTCGCCATTTGAAGCGAAGGGTCAGGGGATTCGTCATTGGACAGGTGATAGCCCTGCTGTTCGATCCAGGCATGGAAGTGCTTCTGGATTGCTGCAGGCGGTGCGCCGTCGAGAACAGCCCGATCCTCAACCACATCGGTTCTCATTCTTTGCCAGAGCTGCTGATTTGGGAGATTGTCCAGAGGTTCTCCGCTGTCCTCTTTCGCGTCTTCGAAGCATGCTTGACGCAGGTGTGCTGACAGGATTTCCATCCCAGTGGCGAAGTCTTGCGTGCCAGTTAGCACTTTTAACCCAAATGCATCTTTCGATCGTAGATCCAGCGAAGAGTACACTAACCTCTATCAGACTCAGGTGTGTAAATTGTACGGTACACGCGGAACCCCCAGTTGAACTCCTCCCCTTGACCATTAGTCTTCAATTCACCGCACCACCGGCTTGACTCGCGGTCGGGAAACTCTGCACTGGCTGCTCTGGCCAGCGCTGGAGGGGTTGGATTCGGGTTGGCCATATTGAGAGATGCCTATACTTAGAGGCTTTGCCTCCTATGAATCAGGCGGATTTCTGAGAACAATCAACAATGCTGAGGGACGAAGGTAAAAGGTCGGGTGGTGCTGGGTAGAGGGAATGTCATATACCGCTTCACTGAGCCAGTCAAGGGTGAATGCAAGCGTAGAGCCACCCAGCCATGCCAGCCTTCGGGTCAATTTGATAGATCAGTCTGGCCAAGCTAGTTCACAACAAGGACAACAAGCGGCACAGCAAATGAGCAAGACATCGGGTAGCGCTTAGCGTAATCTATTTGGCTTGGCGATGTTGTTCCGTCACTTCTTCCCCGCAAGCCGGCAAAAAACACATGTACATCATTCTTCACACTAACAGACAAGTTTGGTGATGGATTGAGCAACCTGACGTTAATGAATTCGAGAAAGCCGGGCAAATGCTAAACTACAGCATCAGGATAAATTGACAGTAAGAACAACTGAATACGTGGATGACGAATCGACTAAGATACCGACTTGCACAAAAGGGAGCCCACCTCTGGCGAAAGTCCGCGGTCTTGAAGATCCTAAGCAATGGCTCCCACTCATCTGCCTCAATTCTCTATATCATTCCGATCCTGTCGCGGCGGTCGTTCGAGCTAAGGAAAATCCCAAGTCACAACTATGGCTTGTAGATTCCCTGGCGTACCTTGTTTCCAGAGCCAATCTTCGTTTTGTTGAAAGTCTGGATGACATCTCCCTCGACTTCGCCTGCCAGTCCTTGATCGTACCCATTGTTGTCTTCCATCTCCAAATCGCCAAAATTCTGCTTGACCACGGACTTGCTCAACCGGACAGCCTTCCTGGTCGCTTCACGCACCATGTCTTGGAAGGCAGAGGTGTAAATTGCACCTGGTTGATCGCCGCTTGCGTTTTCTGGTCCTTCTGCCTCGTCGTCTTGCTCCGGTCGGCTGTCCTTGGTAAGCGCCCGCTCCTCTTCTGGATCCTGTTCATCGTTGCGTTGGTCAAGCCGAGCAGAGCGCTCTGCCTCTTGAATGACTGTCCGAACTTCACTTGTGACCTCTTGATGAAGGTCCTCGGCGTGTTCATCAGTGAGTCTGTTCTGGAGGCGCAGAGATAGGACATGCAAGCGCCTGGATGTGAGTCAGCAAATTCCCGCAAAAGCATAACCTTTGCCACAGACCTGGTAGGTATCACTTCAGCAAGCGTCCATGAGTCCTTCGTATCCCGAATGACATTGCGCCACTCTCTGATGGCGCCACGGTGGGCTTGGATCCTCGCACGGTTGAGCAGGGACGGCTCATCTGGATTCGGCATCCACTTCTCCAGCTTTGTCTCCAAGTCCCTGCAGACATTTGCACAGTTCTCAAGCATTGTCGCTAGCTTCATTTCCTCGTTGATCTTCTTGACAATCGGGCCCGCTTCGCCTTCTGTGTCAATCGATCTGAGTATATTCTGGAGTCCCTTCAATTCTGTTGCGATGCGTTTCACTTGGTCAGGCGCTTGCTGTAAGCCTTCGACGACGTCGTATGCGCTCTTGATGCCTCTGAGCATGAAGTCCGAAACTCCGATTATGGAGGCAATTGCTGCAAGCTCTGCCATGGTAGTGGGCCTCTTGAAGAAGTCAGGACATTGGCCGAGAGTGACTGTTCTATCTTGGCTTATGAGGCAAGCCATCCCAGATAAGTATCAAGTTTCTAGCTTGCTGTTCTTTATGGTCAGTTCGACAGCTTTGATCGTTTTCAAAGAAGACGGTGTTTGTCACTTCGGCCTTTGATAGGTGGTATGTTATGTTTCGCAAGCTGCATGTATCCGCTTGTCCCAGCTGCAGGGGACCGTGGACATGGCAAGATGAAAGAGCTGCCAGGAATTAAGACAAACGGGTATATGATCACTAGTACGGTGCACATTCCATGGCTATACTTTCTCTACAGTCCATCAACCAACATGTCTGGATCCAATGCTGCCGCGTCTCTTGCCCAAAGCTTCGGTGACCTTCAAATTGAGGGCAGCAACAACGTCGTTCATCAAGGCATCAGCAACAACTCAAAACTTAAGATACAAGACTGCACACATATGCTGCTCTGGTCTTCTAACAAGACCGCAGAGATTGAGACCGGGCACTTCATTGTCCCACGCTCAGTCAACGGTCTGTTCACTGGCCGTGAAAATGCTCTGGAAAGACTTTCAAGCCAACTCGGAAACTCTAAACAGTCCGCAAAAGGCTCCGAGAAGCAGAAGAGAATCGTCATCACCGGTCTGGGAGGGGTGGGAAAGAGCGAGCTTTGCTTGAAGTTGATCGACCGAGTGAGGAAAAGGTAGGAAAGTGCTGTAACGACGAATGTATACTCATATATCTGACCACATTCTCCAGATTCGACAATATCTTTTGGGTGGACGTCAGTAGTCAGCAAGATGCAGAAAACGGGTTCATGGCTATTTCAAATGCCGCCAATCTCCAGGCCAAAACTTTTCAAAAGGTTATACAGTACCTCGGTGGAGCACAACACACCTGGCTTCTGGTTCTCGACAACGCAGACGACCTACAACTAGATTTCCATCCTTTCTTCCCTGCCGGATCACGAGGAACTGTGGTCATGACATCGCGCAATCCGGAATGCGGAGAACAGTATGCCAACACGCACTGGGTAAAGCTTAATGTGCTCACCGTCCCGCATTCAGTGAAGTTGATTATGCGCGCAGCCAATATCGAAGACGCACCGGAGCATCGTACTAAGGCTAGGGAAGTCGCGAAGGCCCTAGGGTATCACACCTTGGCGTTGGTACTTGCTGGGTCATTCATTTGGAGAGGACACTGCACACTGGACGAATACATCAGCACCTACGGCGAGCATTGGCAGCGAACTATCGAGTATGTCAATCCGCAAGAGCGATCGAGATATGGCAGCGTCCTGGCCACCTTCGAAGCGGCAATTGCTGTTCTGGAGAAAGCACAAAGTGACGAGCGGAGATCCAATGCACTCGACCTGCTGCACATACTTTCCATGTTGGCAGAGACCGATGTTCCCCTGTCACTGTTTGAGGAAGCATGGAATGGCATTTCCCAGGTCCATGGCGATGAATACCCCACAAGTCTGCATTGGTACATGTCAAAGCTTCCGCAATTTGTACAGGCGAGCCTCGATAGGTGGGATCCATACCGCTTGACTGAGGCTTACAATACACTCAAGTCTCTGTCACTTGTCACAGTCTCCAGGACTAAACAAGATATAATACTTTCCATGCATTCGCTGATACATGACTACGTCCGGCGTCGTCATAACGCCCAACAAACGGAGCAGTCATGGATCATGACTGGCGCAATTTTGAGCTTATTCCTGGTTTTCCGCCAATATGACAAGTCCCCAATGTTCAGCATCGAACACAAGAACCATTTGGAGCATTTTCTCAAGGTTTGGCTGCAGCACATTGCATTCTTGGTGATCGATGCGCCAGTTCTTGGAATCCTGTTCCAGTGTATTCAAGTCCTGATAGAGAGCCGACGTGATCATCTGGCTTTTGTTTGTCTTGACATATTGACAAAACAGATCCTCAAACACGATGGTTTGCCATCGTTGCCAATGAGGTGTAAATTCGAATTTGTCATACTTCGAGCCGAATGTCTTCGCCATAAAGGAGACGCGCTGGGCTTGATCGCTTTGCTAGAAGGAATTTTGATGTCTCCCTCAGAAGATATCATGAACGTTAAGGAGAGCAACTTCATCTTTGTACTCAAAAACCTTTTGCTCGGATACATTATGATCAGGCATTACAAGAGTAGTTCCGATCTGTACTCGCACAGGCATGCGATGATTCACCGCCGGGCCGAAGAATCTGTGAAGCCTGTGCGAGTACAGTCGCATGATGATCTATTGGCTCGGGGGACATAGAAAAGACCAAAGAGATTGTCAAGCGAAACATCAAGTTGCGCGAGAGTGGCAAGGACGAAGTCAATCAAGATAAGCCAGAACGCTGGACCGATCTAATTACTCAACTTGCGACTGCTGAGGAAATGGACATATCCTTTGGCAATTCCAATCTCGAGGACGTGAGGGCCTTTACGAACAATATTGAGCTACAGATGTCACTACAAAGGGTACTACGAAGTTACCACGGCATTGCAATACCTTTCATCCAAGGGGTCATTCGAGGTTACGGAGCCACGCTTCCGACAGACCATCCAACCCTGCTAGGGTGGCGAGAAGATCTTGCCGGTGTCTACCTGAATAGCCCCCGCACCAACGTGGACGAGGCGATCGTCATACTTGAGCACATCGTTCAAGTGCGAAGAGAGAGCCTCCCTGGCACCAGTCCGGATTTGCTTCGTTCAAAGTGTGAACTTGCCCGAGCATACCTGAGCGTAGAGCCAGAAAAGGAAGGAAGATTAAAAAAAGCAATCACTCTTCTCGAGCAGGTCGTCGGGGAACAGGGGAAAAGCTTATCAGACGGTTGGCATTTTGGAGCACAGTGGAATCTCGTGATGGCTTACGCAGTGAGCGGCCAAATTGAAAAGGCCTTGGACACTCGAAATTCACTGGTCGCTGCCCTCCGAAGCTCCGGACGGACTGATGAAGCCGACCAAACGCAAGAAATGCTTGACAAGTTTACCGATCCGGATGCTAGACCTCGGACTTGAGATTCACACCTGCGCTTTGTCAGCCTCAAAGACAGGAGGCTCTTCTTTCCTGAGGACAGACTTGCACCGCCCTTGTTAAAGGTTATGAAAAAAAGGGCAAGACAGCGCGGCGGCTAGAGCATGGGTTCATCGAATTCGACAAACTCCTGTCAGGCTCGGACACTGGTTTCTCGTGCTTGATTTCAACGATCTTCTCATATGCTTTGCAAGATCAATGTGGTTGTGACTGTCAGACTGAGCAATGGAGGATACGCAAGGCAAGGGAGTAGCGAAAGAGAGAGAGAGGGTCATGTAGAATAACTTTCCGGTTCGTTCATCAGTTTTCATAACTTTCGTTTCAGCCACATGCTCGGACCAAGCAAGCGCGGCAATCTATGCTATGCCATGCCAATTTCCAGACATGCAACATGTCTAATGGCAGACTCATGCGTGTAACATTTCCATTCCCTCGTTTCCGCGAGGCCATTGCAAATACCCCAAACGCCACGCTGTGCACCTTGCCGACAAGTAAAATCAAAAAGCACTTCGTTTCCTCTCTCCCAAATGCTTCAACCTGCAATCCTTCCGCGACCAGAGCTGCCCCAAGTATCGGAGATGCTCGACTTCTTTTCGGGAAGCACTTCCAGGCCTGCCAGGGCGACGTTCACCCTGTGCAGTCTAAGCAGTAGTGTCCTCTCGACCTCATCAGCTGTAGCACTAGCATCGGCATGGGTCTTGGTGCGCGGGTCAACGCTAGGTGCAACGAGCGTGCCGTTCACCACGTCAAGGCGGAAAGGAATGCCGGAGGATTGAATGAGATTGGTGAGTTCTTTCTCGAGCGCGGCTTCGGGCGTTGCAGCTGTGGATGTGGGTGGCGGAGGAAAGGTCTCAGCCAGGGAAGAGAGGGAGATTTGCGAGTACGAGGATAGGTGGGAAGTGATGCTCTTCTCGCGGATGAGTGCGAAAAGGACGTCCACGTGGGAGCCACGACCAGATCCAATACCGTAGCCGAGGAAGACGTCCAGATTCCAGTCAGAGTAGTAGCGCTGCAATGTGTCGAGACAGGCGCGGTATTTTGCAGTTGTGAAGAGCGAGATTGCCTTGCGCATGTGAGGTTCGAGCTCAAGGAAAGCGCGGAAAGAACCGCCGAGGACACGGTTTGAGAGCTGCTCGCGCGAAAGAGTAGCGAGGGCAGTGAGTCCACCGTAGATGGCAATGTCGTTGGCGCTGGCGACAGCGTGAGTGAAATCTAACCCATGGACAGCGCCATTGGTGGTCAGATCGAAGGGGACAAGGAGAAAGTTTTCGGCGGCGTCGGCATAATTGCTATTGCCCAAATGGGCGACACCAGCGGCGGCGAGAGAGATAGGTAGAAGCTTAGTCAATTCTTCGTCCTTGACGCCAGAACTGCGAAGGCGATTGGCGCTGGAGAGAACAGCGTTGTATTGGAGAGTCGCAGGGCTGCCTTGATGTTGGAAGGCAACTGCTTGTAGAATGGCAGTGAGTTGCAGGCGGAGTGTCATGCTGGCGACATGGGTGGGAGTTGTGCAGAAGTCGCGCATCTTTCCGAACGCGGTGTAGGCAGCATTGAGACCGATCGTGTTGGCACTCTGCGGCTGCTCGCCTTCCGCCACAGGTTGTGGTGCAGGTCCGCCAGTAAGCAAAAGGTGGTTGGCGAGATCTTCCTGTCCCATACGGATGCTCTCTCTAATGAGGTTGTTCTTATATCCCTTCAGCTCCTGTTCCAGCCTTGTGCTCTCCCGCTTGTTTGCATCCTCGGTCTTGTCCATCCATTCTGTGTCCTGTGTAGCGAGCTCTTTGAGGTCAAGCATCGTGGCGAGTTCAACGAGTCGACGATAGAGAGCAACATCCTTGCCGTTCTTGGCTGATTTGATGGCTATGCTGAGAGCCTGCTGGGAGAGAGGTGGGCATGTTACAGCGACATGGGCGAGGCGATACGGTAGTAGTGGGCCAGTGTAATTGCTGCTCCAGGCTTCGAGGTCGAAAGTTGGCGCTGGAAGGCCGGCGGAATGAGCCATGGCGACAGCAGTGGTTGCAACAAATGTGGTTGTAGGTTGGAAAATGGAGTTGTATTTGAAACCCAGCAGCAGTAAGAAGTTGTTGGTTGCAATGCTGCCTGTTCATACAGGTAAGTGAAGCTCGACGGTGTTTGATGACGCTCGAAGCGGAAAGCGCGCCGCGACGACGCCGGAGTGAAGCCGGACGCGCTTAAGCCAGCCTTGGCATTGGCGAGAGCAGATACTTAAGGCAGCTGCTTCTCGCCTTTCCTCTGTTTTCTTTTCTTCACGCGACTTTGTGAGTATCCCAAACAGACCCCTACTGTTAGCCACAACCAACTAACAACGACCTCTCCAGACTTCATAGAATCATTTCTATAGTAAACGTCCATAACTGTGTTCTCTACATGAGCCACAGACTCCAACCTGGCTGATGAGCCGATGCCCCGAGCCCAAGAGTGATGCCGACGTGCGCAGCTTGCTGTGTGGCGATGATCTCAACCCAGCTCGGTGTCTGGCTTCGGCCGGCCGTTCTGGGAGGGTTTGGCGGTATGTCTGACAGGTCCCTTACTTTCATCTGTTGATCTTGCGCTTCTTGCGCGAGGCGGTAGGAGAAGGTTCTTAGGAATGGTATATGGGTTTGGAGGCAGTCTGGCAAGCGAACGCTCAACTGGTAAAGCACTGGAAGAATCTTCACGGATTACGGTTCTCACGATCTACGTCCGGCCTGTTATACTGCTGGGTTCTACTCTGGTTGATCATCTTGCTGCCGACTTTCTGAGCCAGGCCAGCCCTGCATACACACTCGTCTAGCGCACGGCACGATAGACACTACGTTCCTTCGAAAAAGCTTCCCGCTGTCGCTTCTGTCAGCGCATCACACCGAGCGTCTCAAGCTCAGACCGCAGGGAAGAAATTTCTGCGTGAGCTCGAGGCACATTGCATCCAGCGCATGAATTATGTTGCGGCGACTGCTTGGACTTTTTCGAGGCACTTCATACAATGGCATCTGCAGCGGGACCATTGTGCTCAAATCTTTCGCAGCGTTCCTAGAGACGCCCGTGAAGGAGCTGTTCGCATCAAGGATCCCAGATAGTGAGGATCTCAGCAAGGCAAGATTCGTTTCCGCTATGCTACATGCTTGAGCCGCAGAATCGTTGAACTTGGAGCTGTTACCTATACATATACATCGTAGGCACGAAATTATTTTCCAGCGCAAGAAATATGTGTCTCTTATGCCTTCTATGCAATTCTTGTGTCCTATATGTGACAGATTCTTCCACCACGTTCTCAACCTACAACTGCCTTCCCTTGAGCCCTACATGTCATCGTCTTCAATCCCTCATGCAAGCCTCGTTCGTACCTCTCGCTCCCACACCTACCAGCTATCGTTCGACTCGGCGGCAAAAAGTCATCTGTCGCTCACGAGCAAGAGCAAAAGGATATTCCGACGCGGGGAATTGAACCCCGGCCTTGTCGGCACTGATCTTCTTTTGAATCGAAGAATGAGAGCGACAAATCCTAGCCACTAGACCACATCGGATGTTGTTTGGTTGATGAGGTGGTCAAGAATGCTACCGTACTAGTACAGCGTGTTGGCGGCAGGGACGACCCAGCGCGCCTTCCACCTCTGAGCTGGGAAGTGAAGGAGTAGTACAGTGCCAAAGGTGACCTACACCAGCAAGATGGGGTGGCCGGAGCCGATTGCCAAGGAGCACAGCGAGCTGACCATTCACATGGTGAATCTCAACTGCAGCGGCTATCGACATACGAGCCAACTACTCATGAGCGTAGGGTGGGTAGATTTGATGGGCAGGAGTACTTTCGGCGTGCCTTCATATTTTCGGAATTGTGTAAGTGAAAAGCTCAAAGTAAGAGAAGACTCAGGAAGAATTTCCCTTGTCCAACACGCTCAGCCCTACTTGCTCAGATAATGCAGCAGATAGTCCGTTTGATGGTACTTTGTTTGTAGATGCCCGATTGTGAGAATGCCAGACTCATTACAACTCCGAGATGGAAGGTAGAAAACGAAAATTGGGAAGGTAGAGCCCACGAGAAATTAAACTTGGGCACGCTGCGGTCAGTATAAAGTAGTGGATGTCGAATGCGAGAAGATGATATGTGTCCACATAGACACGGGAGACTTGGTGCCGCGGCTGGCGATCTTTTGTGGATTATGAGACGCTTCGCTTGGCCATTGGGGAACATGCCGATGATTCCGGTCAGTGATTAAGCCGATATGTTCGTTCTGTTATGTCTGGCAATCATGGTTGACGCTGCTGTCTAGTAGTTGTTGGTTGGGTGTTGTTTGATCTTGTCGGGATGTTGTGGACCTGTGCGCATGAAGTGTCCAACCCTTCACGCAGACAGATTCCGCTTGTCAAGGATGCTTTGCAACAGGAATACCCTCATCAATGGCCTACAACATCTTGAACACCCATGTAGAAGAACATGATCTTTCGGTATTATCACTAAAAAAGTACCTTTACATTGTATTGTTATGATTATTTCGCCTGAGCCGTTGCATCGGCCGGAACAACTTGTGAGATCTCGAGAAGCCAACCCCAACCCTAACCCTGCAAACCCACCGCCCACATCTAGAAGTTCCTGCCTTTCTGCTTGTCGCCCCCGAGGCCATCTTCAAGAATGTATCAGGAATGACAACTGCACCTGGGATACTCGCACTGCTTTACTTTCTCTCATCTTTGAGCTGCGCTACCAGTACGTGCAGGCCCAGTCTCTCGCTGCGAGAACAACCAGCTGCCAGCGGGCGAGAGCAGATCATCCGCGCCATATTGACGCAATGCTCACATGACCGTCAGTCAAATGGGTATATATGTCTCGTCCTTCTCATCAAACGCTTCGATCCATAATCCATTGCTGCCATCTGATCTCATCGAATCTGTATATCTACCATCCTCCTCCATCCGCCAACTTCCGACTCCTCGCGCTAGTCTTCCCAAACCACCCACCCCCCTCAGCTCTCCCGCTTCCATCAACACAGACAATATAAATTTTGTCGACAGTTTAAGCTTCAACAATCAGCAATCCTCGCTGGCGCAACCGGTAGCGCGTTCGGCTGTTAGCGACTTCTCCGAAAGTTCCAGCAAACCGGAAGGTTAGTGGTTCGAGCCCACTGTGAGGAGTTCTTCGTGCGAGCGACGAGCTTCATTTTTGCGCTTTTGGTTGAAGTGAATTTGACTTGCTTAATGTGCGTGTTTTGTTTTTGGGTGAGGGTGGGATGGAGGTGGACAGCAGTTTGCGCTTTTTCTTAATTGGGTTCATAGGAGAGGTGATGTGGTGAGTGCTTGCTGGGGGATAGAGTGGGGTGTTTCGACATCTGAACGCCTCCTGCAATTGAGATTGTGTCTGTGAAGACCGACGAGATACAATTTCAGTTTCTTCGATACGCAGGAATCTGTTCATACAGTGCGCTACGTCAGGTGAAAGAAACAAGGATAAAGAAGTTTTAAATTGGATAGAAAACGAGTGGTGCAATAGATGAATGCCCTGTGTCCAAGATGTACATTGGCGGAGAAGAGTATATAGCTATGAATATGATAAAAGATCCTCACGAGTATTTGCAATGACGCTGCGAAGAATTAGTATCAAGGTTTTGTTCAGCCGGAAAGCGTTTGCTGCAGTCTGTCTCCAATTTCTGCGAGACTCCAAGCCTGTTGATGTGGTAAGACCAGGTTGATTTGCGAAGAGTGATGGCGTTGGCGGATTGGTTGTGAAGTCAATCAGGCAGAACGCCAGCTGGGTTGATGAGACTCTCGGTCTCGCTGCGCTGTATGCCCGGCATTGATGTGTGGAATGGCAGTCCAGCGCAGCTCAGCGAGAATAGGCGGCTCTGGTACCGAGTGATTGTGCTCGGTGCGCCGGTACAACTTTGAAGCGCCAGCAGCCGGCGAACCTAGCATGCCGTATTTGATATAAACGTCGGAGGCAGCCTCAATATGTGGAAAGCGCACCGCGGGAATGGCTTGTCGAGACCGAGGCCGAAGAAGATCGTGACCTTCTCCGATAACTCAAGCTGTGGAGAAGCTTAGGCAAGGAACTCAATGCACAAACAGGCCAACCAAATGAAAGGATATCCAGGAAAGCCCACAAAAGGACAAGCCCATTCCCGATTCCTCTTCATCCTCCAGGCCCACGATCAGCCATAATATCAAGCGAATCAAGTCGCCAAATCTCGACATCCTTGACCTCACTCGGATCCACCCTCTCGATCCGGCGCCTCATCTCTCTCATACCGTTCGGAGACACGTGCTCATAACTTCCGCCCGCTCTGTAAACAGCATCACCGGCGCCAATCCAGCGGAGTTTGTCCGAGCGCGAGAGGTACATGTCGCGGCCGATGGAGGCTAGGCGCTCTTCTTCTGTGAGGCTGGCCATGTCGTTGTCCTGGCTGCGGAAGGAGTGGTTGTCTAGTATGCGGATCGCTTGGATGTTGGGGAGGAAGGGGATCACGAGGCGGAGGAGGGAGTGGTTTGGGAATCCGAGTGCGAACCCGAGCTGAGTCAGGTTCGGGCAGCTGCGGATCAGGTTGGTTATTTCGATTTCGCTTAGAGGCCATTGGGGGGAGAGCAGGAGGTGCTTGAGTGTTGATCCGTGGTTGGCGGTGAAGGCACGGACGTATTGCTGGCCTAGCATTGGGACGTCGGCGAGCCGTGACAGAGGATCGGTGTTTGTGGCTGAAGGCGAGTCGTCTGGTGTGATGTAGTCTGAGGATGGGCTTGTGACAGAGGACGACATGGCCGGTTTGCCGGCGCGGTCGCTCACGACGTAGACATGCTCCAGTCCGGAGGAGTTCTGGATCATGCTTATGTGTTGCTCGGCGAATTCGTTGAAGCGGATTGTGCGGAAATTGACCTTGTAGTCTAGTGGGAGATCGCGCCAGGTGTCGTCTACGTATACATTTGCACTACCACCCTGAGCGCCGCCGAATGTGTCGAGGAAGGTCATGCTGTCGCAGGTTTTGGGGTCCATGACGGAGTTGAAATTCTTGGTGTTAGGACCAAACCAGTTCTGCATCGCGAAGTGCTTCAGCTGGATGGTATATCCGGCGGCGAAGCAGCGGCCAAAGTAGGTTTCAATAGTCAAGGTCGGCTCTGCGGCTCGACGCATACGTGGAGAGAAGTGTAGTCGCAAGTCACGGAGGTTCTTTGAGCCCAGGAGAAGGACGGAGATGTCGTCAGGGTAGCAGAGAGGATCGATGTCAATCGCGCTGAAGCTGACCAGGCTGGGCATCGCCGGGATGCACACGGAAGGCCTGGGTAGGCGACTGGAAGGGAATTTGATGGTGAGGCTGGTGAGGGTGTTGCGAGCGGCAAGGCCTTGGTAGAGCGTCTTGAGCGGCTTGCAGTCCAATTCCCAGCTGAACGACTGCAACCTGGCCATCTTGTCGACGCATACGCGCAGCATCATATTCAACAGCATGGAGTTGTCCGGCACTCTTCCCTTTGCGAAATCGTCTGCGCCAGGTTCATTCCAGTCCCCCCAGAGCCTGAGACTCTTCACGACGCTCGCATAGCTCTTTGTCGCCAGCCCGTTCAAGGCCATCATGAACGGGCTTCCACTACCGAATCCTTCAGGGCGGCCATTGACATACCGGATGTCGGCGTACGAGTGCAGGGCGACATGCTGGTAGAGTTGTGGCAGGGTCATGTAATAGAGGAGTCGGGAGGTGCGGGTAACGCGAGCAATGTCGCCAATATCATCGAGATAGCTGACGATCAGGGCGATCAGGTTGAGCGGGAGTTGAGAGCCGGCGGTGGGGCTGGGTGTGCCGTAAGAGACTGGAGAGGTGTATTGCACGAAGGGAGGGATCTCTTGGAGTGAGTATGGCTGCGGGAATTGGCGCGACGCCATGTTGGCGTGGGAGGAGGATGTTGGTGCGCTCTATGGGAGTGAGATTGGTTTCATGATCATGGCGGTATACCACAATAATCACGGCGGCACTGCACACGCGAGAGCCGGGCAGTTGGAGAAGATTTACGTGTTTGGTATGGTCGGATTCGCATCCATCGCAAATCTATGACGGCGTCCGTCCAACTTTGTTGATCCTTCGCCTGGCTGGGGCGGAGGAGAGAGGTCCCTGTTTCTTACTCAGCGCCATCACAACCACATGAAATCTTTGCCAGCAGCCATGTTGGCATGGAATATATATTATGTTCGACTACAAGATATATACTTCGGGTAGAAGCATTTGCATTTGCACCTTGAATACTTCCAAGCTACAGGCAATGATGCCTATTGTTGACAGAACTCCGACCGTTAACGACCAGCTGGACAGAATACCTTAGTATCAAATGAACGATCTCAATTCTCGCATACATTTTGCTAACATGGATTAACTTGACGCAGGCAAAGGTTAAACAGCGCCCTTTAAATCCAAGTGACCAGAACAAAAGACCAGGAGGTCTTCCTCTCAATTTGACCTGGCGAGCTGTTGGGGGCGCAGCATGAACAATGAAAAGTCTGGATACCCGTGCCCTCCGGTTAGGGAGAAACTCAAAGGAAAAACTCATGAAAGAGGCATTCGGTCGCATTCAAGCACCTGAGTGCTTGCACGTAATCTGCTGTAAGGCTGAGGCGACAACTACATCGAACGTTGGCTGGGAAGGATCAGAGCAACTGCTTCAAACAGCACGCTACCCATTGATGCCAGCTTTTGGGGACTCTCTGGAGTTGTTGTGAAAATGGATCAACGTCAAGTGCCGTCCGTAGGGCTGAGCCGCTGGCGCAACAAGCTCATCGTAATTGTGATGAAAGAACCCTCGCCGTCTCAGCCAGTCGGTGCCATTCAATCAAGACCGACTTGTGGTGCTCCAGGAGGCGCCGTGCTCAAAGATCATCCATGGTCAGCGGAGGAAACTGATGCTTGAAGACGGGCTTCTCCATTTCCTTCACGATGAGAGTCTTGTTTGGGCCTTTTGTGAAAGACTTTCCGAAGTCAGTCACCGGCGGGCAGATGAAAGTGACTTTGACGCTGGTTTCGATGTTTCTCCCATGCAGTTGTCTCTTACGGTAAGCTTCAAGGACTCTCTCCGCCGACCAGCGCGCGAACTCTTGAGACATCTCCGCCGCCTTGGGCTCCTTGGCAAGGGTATCGCTGCGAGTCTTCAGGTCCCAGCGCTCCAATTGCTGGATGCAATGAATATCGAGCGTGATGGATGTGAGGAACTGGAAAGCGTGCATCGTCGGGGTGGTCACAATGCCGCCAAGGTGGTCCATTCTCAGCATCTCAGGGCGCACTTCGCTCTTGGTGAAGCCAACCTCCCAGGTAGACCTCAGCGTAAGGTTTCTGACAAACATTCTCCTGTCCTGGATGTTCTGGAGCCACTCGTCGAGCTCTTTGAACGAGCCGAAGACGAAGTTGTTGTTGCCGTAGTAGGTTCTCAAACCCCTGGCGCAGAACGCCACGGAAACAAGGAAGAGATTTGTAGGGGAGTTGGTGTTGAGTCCGCGGGGGACGATGTGCCTGTTCTCTGGCGTGCGCTTGGATTTTCCCATACCGACTGTCAGGACCGAAGGCTTGCCCTGCTCGGTGGTGAGGCGGAAGAAACGCTTGCGGTGGAGTTCAACGGGGTAAGAATGGACGAGGACTTCGGAGAAGATCCTATCTTTGACTTCCTCTTTGTTTCTGTCCTGCACCTGTTCGAAGTTGAACGGTGTATTGGCTTGAGCCGACGTCGAAGTCGACTGAGGCTGCGGTGGTGGCACCATTGGTAGAAAAGATGGCGCGTGTGGTGTTGAAGTTGGAAGGAGATGCAGTGGTGGTGTTATCGGAGAGAAGGTTGGTGTACGTGGATCAGAGCGCGGCGTGGAACGGGTGTTCAGCCAACCCATACGGAAGGGCAATGCTGCTCCTGTAGAATCGGTGACTGTAAATGTGTCAGTGAAGCTCTTTCAGCTTGAGCAATGTCCAGGAGCAAGCAATTACTCTCAATGCTGGGTACAACGCCGCTCTCTGAGGACAAACTCCCTTTGTAGTTTGCAGTAACTCGCGCTGCATCACTCATAGAATCGTGATGCTCCGTCGTTGACGCTGGTGGCGCATCAGTCATGTCAACGTCGTTGGAATAGGTCGTGTCTTGCATGGTGGACGCAGGTAGGCAAGACAAGCCCTCTGACGGGGTTGTCTACGCAGGTTTGTTTGCCTCCGCCGTGGCTGCTCCGACTTGAGTAAGGTATCTTTTGGCGGGAATGCAGGTCTTAGATTGCTTTTCAGACGTAGCGCTGTTGGTTGTTGATTGTTAGTTGGTGTTCGGTCTGAACGAACGTGGCAAGATTTGCAATAGTGTGGAACTAGATTCTGCTGAGTAGTGAACGCGTCGTGTGCTATTTAGTGGAAGCGTCGTGCGCATGGCACAGAAAGTGTCAGAACTAGACGCTGACGTCTTGTATGTAAGTGAATTAAACAAGTGAATTCCATTTGCTCAACCAAGACCCTCCTAACCTTCCAAGCAAACCTAATGACATACGGCAGCCTCATCGAACACGACTGACTTATTACCTGTCCACATCCAACTTTTTCGCCCCCTGCATCATCACCCCTACTATACCTTAGTGCGGCAATATACGCGCCACGATCGAATCATATACATCGAATACCAGCTCAACTCCACCAAGCGACTTATATACTCCAAAAACCAACCAAACCCTACCAAGACAGCCACCGCGTAAGAAAGTTGCCACCAATTCACCATGTCGCGACTCCAAGGCATCTCGCTGGCATCTTTGACCGGCAACAGCGACAATAGCCGCCTACGCCTGCTCATCCGCATTGTGAGCGTAAATAAAAGCGGCCAACCTACACTTCCTGTGCACGAGATCTGGGCAGGCCGCGACGAAGAAGGCGAACTGTGCTACGAGGCCTTCGACGCCAGAAGCACTTACGATGTCGACCAGGAAGATATCTCCATCGAAGAAGCAAACAAAGACCTGCTCGACAACGCGTGGCTGCGCTCTCTGAAGCCTTCTCGAAACCGCAAAGCCGACACTGATCTCTCTTACGTCACCCAGGTTGTCAGAGGTGGTATCTGCATCTGGGAAAAGACGAAAAAGGAGAACGGTCGGATATGCTACGTGATTGATGAGCAGGCTCTTGCCACATGGCTCGATGGCGGAGCTGCAGAACCTGACATTATCGACGACGAGGAAACCTGGGGCGAGCCAGATCCTGTCGAAATGCCGCTTTGGTACTCAGATGAGGAAGGAGACAACGAGGAGGCAAATGATGAGGACGCCAATACCGACGAGCATGAGACCAACGACCACGATGCCATGTCGGAGGACGGAAATAACCCAGCACTTTACAGCGACGACCCGCTGTCTGAGGACGAGGGTCGGGACAATTGTTTCGAGTGCAACAGCGCTTATAATCCGGGCAATCCTCAGGACGTCCTTGAGCAAGGAAAGCCACTCAGTGTAACAGGTGATCAAGGCCAAATCAAAGCTGATCGCTTGTACAAAGAGGCATCGAAGAGGACCGGTGGCCATGCGGATGCAAGCTACATCGAGCACAAGGACGACAATATGCACGGCAGTGGCAACAGCAACGCAACAGGGGGAAACAACACAGGGTATGGTGACAAGACGCGATCTGAAGGGTTCTTTGGCAAATACTGGAAAAAAGGCGGCATGTGATACAAGGAGCAGGGCGCCCAGCGAGATTACGTTAACCCAGGAATTATTCGCGGCTTATCGGCGTCTGCACGGGATAAGAAAATGATAGTTATGGGGAGCAGATACGAACTTTGAAGGAAGCATTGATGTTTGGACGCTTGGGAGGACTGAGATGATGAGCACGATGGTGACTGGAACACTATGTTTTGTGAACTTCTTTTGCATTCTCGTTCAAATGAGCAGCCAGTATAAATCAGTAAAAGTATGCTATGACTTACAAAACCACAAAGCTGTTGGTACATATCACTAGTCGCTGCCATTCATCTGCTGGAAGATCATAGTCCTGGCCATAGTCGAAAGCTGCGCGAGATCCTGAACAGAAGCCTGATTCATCTGCACGAAGCTCATGAACTCACCTGTGATGTCGAGCGGAGCGGTGCGCAAGTCAGCGTACGCGCCATCGATGCGCTTCGACTCAACCTTTTTGGACACAGCGTCAGAATTGCTCCGCTTCCATCTCTCGAACAGATTGACTGCGTCTAGAGCAGTAAGCTTATCATATGGTGACAATTCGATCATGTCGATTTCGAGGAAGTGCTGTTGCGCGAAGTTGATTGCATCGGCAGCTTGGGACTGCAGCATGTCCTGCATGGTGCGAGAGAATCTGTTGTTGTAGTAGTTTAGCAGCTGCGTGCTTGCACCAATTGCTTGCAGAAGGGCAAGCAGACGAAATTCGGGATTGGAGACGTGAGCGAACATCTGTAAGAAGTCAGTATCTGCCGAGAGGTGGCAGAAACTTACCAGTGTCCGTAGAAGCTCAACATGAGCGCAGATTTCCTTGAAGTCGAGTGTGCCGTCGTGCTGTCTGAACTCGATCGTGCCCATCGGTTCAGAGCGATTACGATCAAGCTCCGGGTCCAGAAAGAGATTGTCAAGGTTTAGCGTAGAGAAGTGAGCATGGATCCTGGTGGACCTACATTTCCCTTCCGAAGTCTCTTCTTCGCTAGGAAGATCGACTTGAGGGCCGCTAGTTTTGTACTGTGATGGTCTACCATCGAATTGCACATTAGTGTCTTGAACCTCGTTACGGAAGAACTTACCAAGCTGCATGAAAGAGGTGCATTCTTCTATTTCTGCTAGCCAGTGGCAAACTTTCTTGGAAGAGCTCGTTTTGATGTTCTTCGAGAAGTGCCAGCTCAAGTTCGCGTTGAAATGCTCACCGACGAGCCACTTCTTGTGAGACTGCTCATCGATACGATTTACTGGATACAACATGTCAAGCCGGTCTTCGAATGCGGTACACAACTCGAGCACACCTTTAGCGGTACGCAAAGGCATCTCGGAGTTCTCGAACCCGATGTGCACGTGGAAACCGGTGGTAGCGTTGGTAATGAATCTGCATCCTTGAGCGCGGAAGCTGTCAAGTACATTGAGCACAGTGAACACCTCCGACTCCCAATTCTCGGCGAACCACATTTTCCGGGAGGAGATCTCGATGCCTTGGGAAAGGAGATTGCCATCTGAACCCAGAGCTTTTGATTCGGCTTCGGAAAGCAGCAAGCCGCGCTCCTCCGATATAGTCCATGAGTCAAAGGGTTCAAAATCGCCATTGATGCTGATGTCATCGTCGAGGCTTTCGTGTCCGCTTGCTTTGATACCTTTGTCGTTGATAGCCAATGAGATGGCTGCGAAGATGTCGTCGTCAAGTCCTGCGTGGTGGAAATGCCCGGATGGGTAAACAGCGATGAACTCCAGCTCGATGCCAAAGGTCAATCCCGCAAGTTGATTGGTGTAGTTGGCCATATTGACTTCCTGGGGTTGATGCTGCTGCTCTGTGGAAGGCTTGGTTTCGCAAATCGTAGAGTAGCCCGCTACTCTGAGCGATTCGACGGATTGGCTGTCTGCATGACATTCTCGGTCATCGCAGGGCTTATAGTGATATCGAATGTTTAGTAACAATGAACGAGAGATCAAAGAACAGCGCAGACATTGCTGGTAGTGCTTTGTATGTCCTTGCTTCAACAATTACATTGTCAGAACAAAACAAAGCAGCTTCGAGTAGCTGCAAGTCCACATCATCCAATCCCTTCGGTAGCTCTTGAATGTGGCACCGCGTGGATGATTTTTTTTTTTTTTTTGAGATTCTCCCATGCTCATCTTGGTCAACTCACCACAAAACACAGCATGGAACTTTTGGTTTCTCCCGGTGGAAGAGTGCGGTACGACATGCGCAAATCTACCGGATTAGGAGAATCTAGCTATAAGCTATGCATGCGACTGTCTTGATTGGCTGCCTGACAAAGCTCGCTTACAATGCTTTTGGCGTCGAAGGCATCTTGCCTGCAATCGCATGGCGACCGCTACGGTCGCACACCGACATTTAATACTCAGAGAGCTAACCACACAGCGCCTCAATTAAAGATCCAAGCATGACGTCGGCACCAAGGAGTGGCTCATGCATCAAGATCGCGAGGAATGCGAGTTTCAGAATCACAGCCAAAGCGGGTGGTAGCCGATCATTGTGGGTCTCTATAAGCGCCGGCCTTACGAAGGCACGGTGTTAAGTAAGCCCGATGATATTGATGAACCGTAGCCCTATCCAAATAACAATTGCCTAAATAGAAATATGGCAAGGCCCTAAGGTACTTGCTCATTCTAGAGGTATCAGGCGATATACAAGCATCGCAAGGCCGTCTTCACCGTTGAAGGTTCGCTAGTCTATCAGTCTCCCATAGGCGGAATTTGGCGGGGTCCGTCTCATGTCACAGCGACGCATTTATTTGAAACGAAGGTTTACACCAAAGTAATTATTCCAGACCTATTATGGAACTAACACGGGGTGATAGCCTTGCGCCGCAATTTCAGGGCTGACACGATCGCATCTATATACTCATTGGTACGCCGCAGGATCTCACATCTGTCTGTTCGATCCAGCGGCAATAACCATTTAACAATACCCAAAACGACAACCCGACACCAAAACCCCAGCATGGTATCGCTGCGTAGCTTCCTTTCTGGCAGCGTCCTTGCCGTAGGCGCACTGGCAGCGGTCAACCCCGGCCCGGTCAGCGGCGATACCTTCATCCACGATCCCACGATTGTCAAGAAGCCCGATGGCACCTATCTTGCCGCTTTCACGGCCGACGGCGTCGGTCTCAAGACGTCTACCGATCGCACTGCCTGGAAAGACATCGGCGCTGCATTTCCCAATGGCGCTGAATGGACGACTACCTACACCAAGGGCGACAAGAACTTGTGGGCACCCGACCTCTCCTACCACAACAACCAATACTACATGTATTACTCGGCTTCCAGCTTTGGAACATCTCACTCCGGCATCTTCCTCGCTGTAAGTGACACGGGTGCCTCTGGCTCGTGGACCAACCAGGGTCTCGTCATCGAATCCTCCGACAACAGCGACTACAATGCCATCGACCCAAACCTTTACGTCGATTCCGACGGCAAGTGGTGGCTTTCTTTCGGCTCTTTCTGGTCCGGCCTCAAGCTTGTTGAGTTGAGTCCTTCGACTGGCAAGCCCATCGACAAGAACGACATCATCTCCATCGCTGCTCGCCCCAACAACGGCGGTGCCATTGAGGCTCCTTACATCACCAAGCACGGCAACTACTTCTATCTCTGGGCCGCTTTTGACAGCTGCTGCAAGGGAGTCGAGAGCACTTACCGTACTATGGTAGGCCGTGCTGATAAGATCACCGGCCCTTACGTCGACCAGGCTGGCAAGTCTATGATGGAGGGCGGAGGCACTGAGCTTCTCGCCAGCCACGGCGACATCCATGGACCTGGTCACCCTGCTGTTTTCACCGATAGCGATGCTGATGTGCTCGTGTACCATTACTACAACGCTGCTGGCACTGCTCAGCTCGGCATTAACCTCATCCGTTACGAGAACGGTTGGCCCACTGTCTACTGAGGGATCTTGAGTTTGGGAGTAATCTGACGAGGGATGGGCATCGATGGTGCGGTTCAAGGATGTATTGAGACTGCTTGGTATAGTCAAAGTACCTTTGATCAAGGCTCAAGCGTGCGTTGTATTTGAACTTCGTGACTTCCTTTGATGAAGCTGGACACATTTAAAACAAAGATAGCGAAGATGTGTAACTTTACTTTAGTTACGTGTATCGCTTCAAGAATTAATGTATTCTCTTCTTACTTCATATCAAAAGATAGATTGGCGAGCGTACTGAACCAAAACGATCAGAACGTTACACTGCCCACCTTTAGGCCCGGTTTCTGGGTTCTATGTGATAAAGACCAGTTCTTCATAAGTTTGTCAAGCAGTCGTCTTTGGTGTCGCTCTGCGGCAGCTCTGCCAATTTCCATTTCCACTGCCCGCCCATCGATTAATAGCTGATGACAAGAGCAACTTTAGTCGTCATCCAGCGTTAGCGATGCTTTTGAAAATGTATGTCTTCAGCCTGGGCTTCCAGCACAGAGCTTCCAGTCTGAGGTGTGATGAATGAATTTGGAGTCGAAGCATCGAAGTCAGGAACTGCATTATTTGCACTGCATTTACCGCATCCTCCACAAGATGAGTCGATTCCGTCGCGCTCTACATCTGTATAGCCACCACCTACACAAATCTGAAGCAAATTGAAACGACTGCTTTGTCAACGCGCCCCGATCATCCCAAGAACACCAAACAACACTCAAAGCCTCAACGCTTGCCTCCAATTCTTCATGGCCGACTACCCAGGCATTGCCAAGTGGCAGTGAGATCGCTGCTCCAACTTCTTCCTCCCTGGCAGCGAGATCTTCATACCCACCGACGGCGGCCATGCTTGCCTCACATGCCATGGGACGGCAGAAGCTTCTTGGGAGTGCGACATTTGCGGACAAAGCTTCACCGAAGGAAGCAACGCTTGCGTCCCGATCAACGAAGGCCACGCCTGCTTCCCATGCCTCAAGTCACGCATGGACGGGATGATCGAATCCGAAGGCTCCTACCCGCCAGTCTACGGAGAGATCCTCCTGTGTCCCGCCGCTGTTGCACCGGCTTTGTTCGACGGCGTCGCAGAGCACAGCAGATACGCGAGTCTCTTTGACATGAGAATGACCGAGTACGGCACCCCGGTCGACGAGCGCGTGTACTGCAACTGCGACGCGAAAATGTTTCTCGTTCGTTTCATCGCCAACCCAAGCGATGTTGAGTACGAGAGCGCTGGCTGCGGCGCATGCTCACAGCTGTGGTGTCTGAAGTGCGGACAGAAGTCTGGGTACGAGGCGGCGGACATCAGAGCACACAAAGGATGCGAAATTCAACGCCAGAGAGAAGCTGCGGAAAAGGCCAAGCAGTACGAGGGGTTGACTTGTGGCGTTGATTACCAGTTCTGTTTTAAGTGCCATCGATCTGTGCAGCATGACGGTGGTTGCAACCACATGACATGCACGCACTGCCACGGCAGCTTCTGTTACGTCTGTGGAGTTGAAGCCAAAGCTGACAGTGGTCATTGGAGAGAAGAAAGGGCGGAAGAACAGGAGCTGGGACAGTCGAAGTGCTTGTTCGTTGGCGTTGATGCTGCTAGAGCGGCCAGGAAGAACGCGAAGAGAGATCAGCCTGGAGTTGACATGGATATGCAGTGAGTTGCCGCGTTGAGTCTGTATTGATGTTTACCGTAATAATTGCTAACTGAATCAATTATGTTAGCTACCGCATTCAAGGCTATCCTTCGTCGGGGATTGAATCGACCGGTGCGCAGGCGGATTCCGCGGCTACCTCACCTTTGGCTCTAGAGGATGACGAACAGGAAGTTGAAGACGAGGAAGACGAAGACGAGGATCAAGATGGAGGCAAAGACGCAACGTCCGTGGCCAGAGTTCAATCATCAAATGACTGAATCACGATTTTCAACGAAACCACCTGCGGAGCGTTGCAACTATCTGTTAAGCGCTCTAACTACATACCTGAAGCAATGAAGGTACAAGGGAAACAAACCGGGAATTGTATTGAGAGACCACGCTGTACATTTACGGAGAGACGACATCGCGAAAGGCATGCATGAATATGGCAAAAGCGTATGGTTGCCAAGGGATTGCCCCTGGTCCCTGGTCGAACCCCGCTCCTTGGCACAACATGGCCTATTATTGTTTTTACATGACTACATGGGTATAGCCGTATTGTTATTCTGATCGCCTCTCCATCTTTCCTCTCGTTCTCGTCGTGGAAGTTTACGTGTAGTCTCGGTACTCTAAAATCATCAAGAAATCCTCACTTGTCCTTCGCGTTTCATTACATCTTCCAATCGGAAGCATGCTTTTCTCACCAATCCCTCATATGTTGTCAACAGCTCGCTTTGTCATCATCGGAACACGCGTAGCACATCGAAGCTCGAGCACAAGCGCCTCCCTCGTTTTCCTTATCCTTTTGAAACGGCAAAAGGCGAGTTACTTCCGGTAGTACATTATCAACTTACCATTACTCTAAGAAACAATCCTTTGAACCTGCTCAACCCCAGCGGAAGGCCGGACCTGACTCGACTGGCACTGGTACTCTGCAAATCCTCCGTCTTCGGTTCTTAGTCCGCCTTCATGTGTCTTTCGTGAGATGCATAATCAGTCCTTCCCTAGTGCCGTTGTGTAAAGTCCGCTAGAGTACGGTGAATCCCACAGAAATCAGTTACTGTGCTTGTGAAAATATAACAACATCTGCGTGTCTTATTGCTGAGTGATGTGACCCATGCTTGAGCAGCGTGTGGCTTCTAGTATGACACACCAATCACACAGCTCTTCTATAGAAGTGACTGTCAAATTGTAAGATATATCGCTGCACTTCGGCATATCAGACACAATGTTGCATTACCTTACGCTTTGGTATATTAGGAACTCGAGAGGCGCTTTGAAGCTCTGAATCAACGGGTAAACGTGATTCAATTCAGAAGCTAGGTATCTGACAAAGCAAGGAGACTCTGGAGCTACAACCGCTCATCATGGTGCGCCGAAGTCATGAATTCCAATTAACAACGCCTGCAACACCATGCTTCCAGCAAAACAGAGGCAAAAGAATTCGAGAAGAACAACAAGAGCAAAGAGTATTTAGTTGAGAAGAGAATCAAGAAAAAGGGAGACGGTCGGCCAAGTGGAGATTGAGTCGCATCAGTGTTTCGATGCAGCTGTCTTGCTACATCTTTCGCTTGTCGCCTTCTTGCTTAGGTTAATCCAATGGACAAGAGATGCGCCCGAGCGTCCTCGTCAACTGGATGGTCAAGTCCAAGATCGTCGCGTTGAAAACCCGGCGCCCTTCTAAAGTAGTTGTCTAGGCGCTCTATGGCTTCTTCCCTCGCAGCCTTGAGGTTGCGGGGAGTGTCGGGGAGGTTGGTAACGATATCATAAGCTGTCTGATACCATTCGTGGAACATTCCCATGAGCGGATTGAACTGGTCAATGTGGCAGTGTGCGATTCGGATCTTGCGCGCTTCAAAGTTGGCCATCATGTGTTTGAGCATGTCGATGCCTTCGCCTTTGGGGATGTGATCTGAGAAGCCGTTCTCCAGTGCCTCGCCTTCATAATCAGATCCGAACGGGATGTCGAATGGCATCAACCTTGCCCAAGTATCGTCGTCGGCGAAAGACTCCTCGGGCACTGGCACGTCTCCAAAATCGACCTGGAGGGTCAAAAGCTCGTGGTCGATGATGAGTTCGTTGTAGTAGTGGAGAACGAGGTTCTGGAGCGCTTTGATGACGTTCTCCGGAACTCTGAGTGTATACCAGAGTGCGATCTGGAAGCGGCGTGTCTTCGAATCGGTGCAGTTACCGGAGATGGAGACGTGGGTGGCCCACTGTAACCAAGCGTCCGGGTTTCTGAGTCTCCACTCCCACATGTGGACGCTGAGATCGTTGTGCAACCCGGCTTCTTTAGCCTTGTGCACGCGGAGCTCTTCTTCTTCGATCGAAAACCTCTCGCAGTGTGCGAGAAGCCTTCTCCTGGCCGCTCTGGCGTTGCGGGCCTCGCGGTTGTAGCGGCGGACCACTGCTAAAGCCGTGTTCATGACGAGCTCGAGGCGTGCCTCGTTACGCCTGCGGAAAGCACGGGCGCCAGGGGAGGAGGAGGAGCTCGACATGACCGCGACGTGGTGGGGCTGTGGATGTTGTTTGTAGTGTATGGACGCGGTGGTGTATGTTGCGTCGGGTAGAGCGGAAAGCTGGTAGACTGGAGAGTCGCGTTGTCGTGTGCGGTGTGTGGTCTTTGTTGGTGGTGGTTTCTTTGGTGTTAAATCTAAGAAGAGCGAATCCGACCAATGAGATGTGTTGTGGGTGATCACGAGGCAATCTAGAGCTCTCGATGTGGGTTTCTAATTGGAGGCTGGGCATGTGAAAGTGAAGTTTTGTAAGTGAAAATGCCACAACACCAACCAATCGGATCAATAGTTCTATCGCGTGATCCTCTTAAGACGGTATCGATGAGTCAACAAGGCGTTTGTATTGTTGCGCGTAAAACTTGACTGTCTCGAGCCCTTTCACGATTCGTAAAGTGAAGTGAAATAGGAATTCAAACTTTCGGATAGTCATTTTTGCTCTGCGGAACTAAACGCATAGCAACAATAGAATAACACCACTATCCTCCCTTGACACTTCTCTCCATCAGATCTTACAGGAACTGGACCGAAGGAGATAGCCAATGCATTTGGAACCACGGGGAGACTACGTATAAAGCCCGTTGAATATCGAATGCTTGAATCATTTCTGCTTCCACAGAGAGACGCAACATTGACTTGAGGTGACTTGAATACTTCTACAAAGAAACAACAAACGGGTCAGATCACGGGGCCAGCGACTCTACTAGTAGCCCCTAGATACCCCCGTAGCGCTGCTGTCGACAAAGATCATTGCCACAACATACGACTGGGATAGGCAACGATCAATCAGTCTAGCACTGTTTGAGAATGTCTACGTCTCTTTGATCAATCAAACCAACGGCAGCCTCTAGAAGAACATTTGAAGCTCACAGCAATATATACAAGCATATAATGAACACCCGACTATCATGACGCCGTAGAATGTTACCGGTTCCTCCAACTGCGGAAAGGACGTGTCAACTGTCGTCTAACTGCCGGATCTGGCTGACTTCCAGCAGGCGGATCGAATGTAGCCGCCATCTCCTGTTGGCTCAACCGTGTGTTGGTCTCGACGTTGTACGGCTTGAAGTTATCAAAGAAAATGTCAATCGCACTGTTGATCCTTCTCTTCGCTCGTCGTCGGCGCGTTGGAGGGCTGCGGGCGTCTTCTTCCTCAGCCGCAGTGAGGTAATCTGGCATCGGACGTGGAGGCTTCTTATCTACCACGTACCCACGTTCAGCGAGTGATGCCAGGTCGTCGACCCGTTTACGTGCGTCTATATAACGGCCGGTGGCGCAAATATTGTGGAGATCACCGCGTGCGAGGGAGGCTTCTACTTGCGCAAGTTCCAAGCAGTCAACGCGGTATTCGCCTTTTTCTGCATCCCAATCCTTCTCCGCTGGCATGGCAACAAATGTCAAAGCCGGGTAATTGGATAAGCTTTGCTCAAGTCCGGCATCCTGGAGGGTGGAGTCACGTTCCATCGATGCAATAATGGAGACCTTGTCCAAACGCCTTCCATCAGAGCACAAGCTTCTCCACAGATCATCAGCCGTAGAAAGCGTCGCGAACTCAGAAGACCTGGCGGATGTCCCAGCAAAAAGGATGCGTGGCATTACCACGGCAAAACGGCGCAAATGGGTCATGTCCGCTATCGCTTGCGCACAATCGTCCTGCCAATGTGTGGTACCATCAGCATTCCGGTACTGATGTGGATCGATGCTCATTACGAGCTGCTCCAAACGAGGGCACGCGGCTACCAGTCCCTTGATATGGAGTACCTCGTCGTCAAGGTCTTCATGGCTGGGTTGCTCCGGCGCCAGGCGCAATTCCAGTGTCTTCAGTCTTCCGGCCGCTGGAACAGCAAGAATTTCGCGAATGCCCCCAGAAGAGCTCGTTTCTGCGCGAATGTTTTGCAAACTTGTGATACTGAGGGATTCAACATCTTTGGTCTCCTTTAAAAACGCATGAAGCCATGATAGTGCGCCAACGGAGAGGATCTGCAAAGCAGGAGTCTTGCCTGTCAAGTACTGCAGCAGACGCGGATCCCGCAAAACCAGCTTTCTAAGAGAATCCCAGCTTCCGTAAATAGCCCAATTCTCGAGAACGTCGTCTGCTATCACAGCGTAGTCAAACTCCAGCTCTTCCAAGGCAGGAAAATTGGCTACTTCCTCTGGAGTCCAGCGATGTCCAGCATAGATTGGATCATTCAAGCCCGCATTTGGAACCAAAGACCCCCCACTTTGTGCCCGGACCTTCACAATACGTAGCTGACTGCAGGTCAAGAGCACTGTTTTGAACAGCCCGTGTAGTTGAGGTGCCGCTGCATCAAACGCCACGTCCAGGCTGTAGAGATTCATATGATGTTGGAGGCCAGAGAGTATCTGACTCATCACAGGGATGGACGACTCCGTTGGGGTGTGTTCTGCAGCTCGGACTTCGAGCCGTACTTTGGGAGGCAAGTCTGGAACCCGAAAATCTTCTTCCAAGCGCTCGCTTCGTCCTGAAAAAGTCCATGTCACGCAGCGCAACCCAGTCATTTTCGGCAAGGTCTGGCTCAGCACCATTTGAAGGAGGGCCTTGCCATCTCGGCTGCGTTGAGGATCATTTATGAGCACATGTCGGATGTGCTTCAGCCGATCATCGTAGTCCCAGCGCTCGATGAGCTCAAACTTTTCCCACAGATGTTCTGAGTGGGCATCCACCGTCAGGGTTCGGTAGCAGTGGCGCTGATAGACTTGAGACAAAGAGCCATGTGCTTGACTTGCCGACTTTAGGGTTTGTATGTCGAGATATCCGCAGATGATGTGCAGTATATCTTCCGGAAGATCGACCAGCGAGTGAGTCATGGTGTAACAAGTGCTCCGACCATATGTGTAACTTTTGCTCCGGAAACCCCAAGAGACTCAGGACGCCGACGAACGCGTCGTATCATCGCACTCCTTCTTTCGAAAGGTTCAGTCGGAACGTGACGTCCGAGACGTTGTAACAAAGACACGAAGGATGCGCCTAAACGGTGGACTCAAAGTTTCGGCCCGAGATGCTTGGCCCATACCGCACCTCATTCATCAACGTCTCCAATGTCCTGGATTGAAAAATACAGCGTTCGGAAAAGTGGCTTTGCGGGCAAAATACTTACCTCGTTGAAGTACATGATTTGTATCTTCGGAAGTCAGCCTCGAGCGTGTCTACAAAGTCGGATCTCAACCACTGTCGATGAAAGTGTTCAGAGCCAAAAGCTTTTTGCGCAAAATCCCGCTGTCTGATAACCACAAGTCATGGAGACTTTGGAAAAGCCATGGCTTCATTGGAAACTTTATGAAGCTGTCACCTGAATGATCTCTGATTTGATATGTGGTTGTCGTTATTCCAAGTCCGGTCGTCCGGAGCCTGGCGAGGAACTCACCACGTTGCAAAGTTATGGCCAGCTCAGATGACTTGAGTAGTTCCGCGCTTTTGGGGAAATTATTCGAGCGTGTTGGATCGCCGTGGTTTCCGGGACTTGTCGTCGCAGATAGCTGATGGCGAGGTGTATCGAGCTGTCATCTCCTTGCTCTTGAACCATATGCTTTCTCTTCTACCGCCTTCATACTTTTGAGTATCTCGTATGTGTGTCCCAGCTCTTATGAATATCATCCACGTCCATGAAACTCTGCCATTTTATGTCCAAACTCTTGCGGGTGAAAGCAAAAGAGCTTACAATGGTAAACTGATGAGGCTACGCCCGTCCCATAATCAATTATTCAATTATCCTGTTCGTGTAGTCCTAGCTCTTCGTGTGAACACCATTTTGTATTGTTTGCTGAGCAAGACGATAACATCCCAATGTATTGTCCCACCTTTTCTCTGTTAATACAGCTCTGACCCATCGCCGTCGGACTGTTCTCGCCTCTTGTTCACTCTGATTTCTTTGTTCCCACTCCCCACACATCGCCATTTGTTTCATCACCACAAGAGTACTCTATCAGTGTTGTAGATCTCTGCTCTTTCAAGTGTGGCCGCCACTGCATCAAATCCGCCTCTTGTGTCTGGATATGTGCACCCATCTCTTAATGCGAACTGATGGATTTCGCAGCTGTTTGTATCTTATGATCTCTTTCCGTACCGACAGACACGACGCGTGTGTTTGCGAAGAAAAGTGCGACTCGATGGAAGCATCAGAGGTCAGGAAGAGGGATCAAGGGTCGGATTATACGGGAGGTGTGACCATCGGAAGTCTTTGAGGTCGTGCTGCGCTCTTTAGGAGGTCAGTATTGTCTCTTAGATCGAATTTCGTATGATGCATTTGATCAAATAGTTTGGCAGACCGGAGGTGTCATGAGTGGCCGAGATTCCTTGATGTTGGGTCGTAAAGCGCCTGGTGGCAAAAAAGCAAGTGGAGTGAAGTGCTTCCGGATTTGAACTCAGGCTCTCCCCCGACCACAAATAGCGCATCGATGCGACTACGGATCCTTCGTTGACATGATACATGTATTGTATGTATTACATATAGAGTGTGAGTGGGTATAGATGCCTGCGCGTATTCCTTCTTCAAAATTAACGAAAAGAAATGCTCCTCCACATGTGGGTCCCGTACTTCTTAGTTGAACACGAACGTTCTCCCGTCAGTACGTGAGCCTTAGAGTCATCCGGGTGCTAAGCACCTGTCATCTGTTTAATCAGACCACGCCCTTACCGCAAGACCACACATGTTGGTTTCATGTGTGATCCCAACGGGGGGCACTAGCTCCGCAACATTGAATTGTTAAATAGATTCAACGGGACAAGAGTACTCTACGGGCCTTGTCTGAGGAAGAGACGTTTCATTACAGAATAGCAACATGACTTTACAATTCAAAAGTTGCATCTGTAGCTGCGAGCCAGTCTCCAGCCTTCTGTGGGCGTCAGCCGACCGTGCGATGCATCCGCCC
Organism: Cladosporium sp. MBC 237; assembly: GCA_030772445.1. NCBI lineage: Eukaryota > Fungi > Ascomycota > Dothideomycetes > Cladosporiales > Cladosporiaceae > Cladosporium > Cladosporium sp. MBC 237. The sequence continues at coordinate 82,871 of JAPHCH010000005.1, read as the reverse complement.
ACACGACCCTTGAGCATCTCGGGAACATTTAGCTGATCGAGACTTACCTCGATGAGTTACCTCGCACGTGTCGCAACCTGCGCATCAAACGGATCACATCCACCTTACCTCACCTTCAACTGCGTCCGATAGCACTGGGAAAGCTTTGCTCGATAACTTGTGTAGCCACAGCCCGTTACAGCTCAACGAATTGATCGTTTCACCCCGCGAAATAATTAGGAAGTTGTGACAAATCTGACGCATGATTAATGAATGTTCAATCAAAGCCAAATCAAAACTACGTGTACAAATCGGATCAGCGCTCTCGACCTAGAAAGTCTCAGTGACGACCTCATAAAGCCATAAAGAACCCCCTCAAGCCTTCCTCAGCCAACTCGGACTCAAGCTAAGCACAACCGGCTGTTCCTACGTAGTGAACAGCGCCTTACACGCGAGCAACTGGCTTCCGAACATTTGATTCACTATGGAGTCCTACAATTGCTAGGGCAGCTGGAATTACAACACTTCGAACGCCGATGCCGACGATTACGCGCGGCTCATCCGCTAGTTCTTTGCTGACGAATCTACCGAATACGCACAATACGATTACGTCAACGAGATCTGGGTCAAGCGGGAGGAAAATGGGGACCTGGTCTACAAACTCTACCGGGCAACAAGTGATGGAGGTGGGGACGAGGCAGAAGATGAGACCATGACACGGGAGGAAGCAATCAAGGTGGTGAAAGACGCGGATCTGTTCCTAAGAAACGGAGAGCCAAACCCAGCCAAGGTGGAGATGATTGCCAACATCAGAGGTAGATTCGTGGGTCGTGACGGTAGTCTGCTCCCATCCAAGTGCCGCATACTCGCATGAAGCTCGTGCGGCTGGGAGGAGATCGATCTATGGGCCGGATATAGGTAGATCATCCTGATCCAAATACAAGCGGAAGAGGGTCCTAAATATCACGGCTATGACTATTGACTACTATTAACTACTATCACTGTTTCTATTGCTTGCTTCCGGAACCTTACTGCCCTTCCCTCCTTTTGTTGTTCTTATTTCTCTTTGACCCACCTACCTAGCAATGTGCCCGCCTACCCATGACCACACAGCTATACCATTACTCAACCACTCGACTGATTAACCACTGAAGCCTTCAATCACTTGACCACCGAGACACTCGACGCTCAACTACGCAACCACCTATCCATCCCCCCAATAACTCAGTCACTGAACGCGGCGCTTCGGCGCCCGACTTCGGCGAATTGGAAGCTCACCTACCTCGGCCAACAGAGCATTGCGAGCTTTGGGGAGGTGTTATTCGCTTATATCCAACCGCGCGTCATCTCGTACAACAATCAGATGCAGAAGAGCGGGTGGCACGGCTATGAGGAGTCTAGTAAGAAGAAGGACAACTTCCAGAAGCCAAACAAAGCGGTTAAGGCGAAGAAACGCTGCGTCTGGGTGTTTTTATGCGACAATCCGAATGAGTATTATGTGGGAAAGGAGAGTGCCAAATCCGGGCAGCATTAGTGGGATCTGGTAGGACAGCATAGTTCGGCCGCGGCCGTAGTCGCGAGAAGAGAAAGGCAAAGACTTATTTGTCTTTGACTGCGACATCGAGGTACTAGCGAGGGGGCGGGAGGCGTCCGGGACAAGCCTGAAGACCCAGCGGCAGCGAATGTTCATCGATGCGGTGAAGAAGTATCTTTGGAACATCGATTGTTGGGCCATGATGGAATGCAAGTAGCGCTATTGCACTGTTCGGAAGACTTTTATACAAACACGCCGCAGTCAAGTATGGCGTGCCAAATGAGGTCTCAATTCAACTCTGCCTGTCGTATGACTGACAGCATGACCAATTCCTGTCCAACCGAAAAACCCGTAGTACAGCCTTGCTTGAGATGCATTCCTTCTTCCAAATGTCCTCCACCGCCTGTTGTTCTTACGTCTTAGCTCTTTCAGTTCCTGGCAGCAAAGACTGCTATTTGATCAGTGCTCGATCCTTTCAGCGGCAGCAGCAGGCGGGCTGTCATTCCGCAGAGGTTGCGTTGTCGATATGATCAGTGAGGCTGTGCCGGTTTCTCAAAGGAGCTTCGAAACGAGGTACAATAGGTATTGTGCGTATGGTCTTCTGGAACGACTCTTGCTGGAAGAGGCGTGAGGCATTTCAAACAAAGGACCGCCTTTGAACTTCGTGGCCATGGCTTTGTGATTGGTGTCCTAACAATAGCGATAGTCAGCCTCTGCCTGAAGCAGCGATTAGTTTGGTAAAGTATCGCTACCTGCACCACACAAGAGTCGGCCGCTCGAAAGACCTTCCTGGCCTACAATACGTGTTTGTGACTTTTGTAGGCCACAGCTGCTTGTCTCAATATCCACAGTCTTACAGTAACTTCCGACTTCCAAGGTCGTGGTGGTGTGGCACAGTCAGAACATCGAGCCAAGTGTAGTCACAGCCGTGCCGCCACTCAATGAGTTCTCAGGAGACGTCCGAGGTCGTTGTGAAGGCGTAGGTGGCTGGCGGAGCCAATGTAAGTGAAGGAGGTCCTTCGTAAGCGCATACGCAGCGTGATCAAGGTCTCAGCATAGACCTCAATGTTGATGATCGTGTTGGAGCACGTCAAATGGGCGCTGAAGGCTCCGCCTTTGGAGTCACCGACGCCGCGTTCGAACACACCCAGCAGCACTCAAGCAAACCTTCCCGCATTCGAACATCCTTCCATCAATATCACTTCTTTACATAATAAAAATCTACGATGCCCATATGCAAAACTGGTATAAATGAATGCGGCACAAATTATTATCGTTGAGGTGGGAGAAAATGGCAAAAAGGTAATGTAGGCCCGATGGGTCTCCCTTGCGGGTTCTGTTTTGTTTTGTTGCGCTGCCACGCTGCCGCCTTAACCACTTGACTAAGAGAAATTATACATACCTTTTTGGGGTGTCCTCGCGAGGACAACAGGGAAGTGACAAAACAAATTAGATACCCCCAATGCCGGCTTTGCCAGCACTGGGACTTGGGAATGTGCACTGACCCAGGATACATACATGGAGTCTTCACCTCGATCTGATGTTACAGCGAGCAGGGATATTGATCCTTTGCAGTATTGTATTGCAGTATTTCACTTACTTGTATTGCCATGGTAGAGCTCGCCACTCCTACCCGCACCGAAGCCGTATTGTACTAGCGATTACGCAGTCAAAGAATTACTTGATGAGATTGAGCACTCGCCCCTTTCTCCATCATTCCTTGACTTGCCTTACTTCTTAGCGGTCGTGAAACAAATTCTCAGAGTGTCTTTTGGCAATCACACATTGAGCGAGCGAAGGGCTCAGATACGGGCGCTGATACTGCTACGCAACGATGCAGCGGTAGGTTCTACCATGTTCGCACCTACGAGAAGGGCTGTGCACTTCATTCTCAATATTGAGTCTGGACTGCTCTAGGTCTAACATACCAAATGGTTCTTGCAGGCCAACAACACCACCAGTCCACTGAATAGCTCTCCATCTGCCGCTCACCCGAGCAATGACTGTTAGCGAAACGAGTTCCCACAACACGGTTTCACGAGAAGGTCCACCACCAAGATCTTCAGAGAGCACAAACGCTGTCTTGACGTGGTCGAAGCTTACAGCTAGTACACAGCACACAGCGGAACTATCTGCGCCGCCAGCCAGTGCCCGGAGCAGCAGGATCATGGGGAAGAGTTTAAGCTACATAACGTGCGGCAAAGGTTGGCTGTGCCGTATGAACAAGTAGGGGCAACGGTGCACGAGTTCCATTGAAGAGACCAGACAAAGAAGGGGGGAAAGGGGGACACATCTAATATAAGTAAAACGGAGAGCGCGACTTAAGACAAAGAAGAAGAGCGCAGCAGACAGCAGCTAGACCAGCAAAGTCCAATGTAACACGTTCAGACGTCGAGCTTTGATTGCTTGTACCTGATTCACCGTCGTCTCTTACCAAATGCCGCATCTGCAATGATCCATAACTCCCTGTGTATGTGGCTATCTACAATGATCAACTGATCGAGCGACGAGAAAGCCGTTTCCCATACTCTTGCAAGGTATACAGAATCTCCCTAATTCTCACGATGCACCTGATAGAGAGGGCACGATCCATTTTTACTATGCCAGTGACCACTTGCCACAGTAGCTCCTTCCCCGCAAGCATAGCAGAAGCTCTCACCACAGTTGCAGGTGGTATGGTTGCACGCTTCGATCAACTGGACGGGCTGATAGCACGTTAGGCGGAGCTGATAGTTTGTACTACTTTCGAGGGAGTCAACAAGTGGCTGGCTTGACGTCGAGTCTGCTCCAGTTTGGCGACACAATCATGGTTGGCGAGAGTGTTGGAAACGATGTCAAGGTCCGCTACGTTGATTGCGCGGATCTTCGCAAGCTTATTCAAGTCCGGTAGGCTCGTGATGCAGGCGTCTCCAAGAATGTTGAAATTCTGGATGTGCAACTTCACGTGAGTAAGGTTGTGGGTGAAGAAGCGCATGTTGTCAAGAATCGGGTTTTAACAACTCAGCGTTCATTTGACAAGCTCAATACGACAATGATCTAGGCTGCTGAGAGACGCGAGCGCACTCAAGACCCCAAGCTTCCAAGATCTCCCAAGCAACTTGAACAGAACGAGACGTAGCTTGTGGTCCGCTTGGAAGGTGACGATCTACGTGTTAATCAAAAGAATATTACGGCATGTGTCGATAAGCTGTAGGTAAAGCCAGACCAGGGAACGGGAACGGAAGGCAGTGGTATCGGCCGGTGGTCGGGAACAACGGGCATATTCTTATGGACGCGCCGCTACTGCAACTTTCTTGCAGGATTCCGACCAGAAACCACAATGAGATTCATACTGGGTAGATTATTAGGAAGTCAGATTGATCACGGGCATGCATACATCGTTTGCAACAAAGGCTAAGATACAAACGATGAAGATTCGCTCAAACTTCAGCCTCCATGCCTGGATCTCACTCAATCTCCCTCTCCCAGCGCTCCTGCCGTTCCCAGTTCGATGATATCGCTATTATCTCTCGTCACGTGCAGGTGGGATGATCCGAGCCTCCTTGGCAACCCATCCAGGGATATAAGTTCATGCCCTCTCCCCAAATTCTTCAAATTTCTCTTTCTTCTTTCTTCATACCATGGCCTGTGTCGTTTCCGCTCACGATTGGAACTGACAATTTGATCTCCCTACATTGCACAGCGTAGGTGGTGGTCATTTCGACCTTCGGGTGCGCGGGCTCAATTTTTGATTTCTACTCTTCAACGACATTGTCGTTAATGCTTTGCATTCCTTTTTTTTTTTTTTCATCAGAAGCCTGGTCTTGCGACCGGGCGCTGGAGAAGAATCTTTACTTGCTTGCCTGTTAATGTCCCTCTTTAATGCGTTCCCATGTCCCATCTATTGTAGAATGTCTCAATCTTGATTATAGTAATGGTCAATGACTCTCATGTATACTGTGAGACGTTCTGATTGTATACAGCTGTGGTGAGGTGGGGTTGGAGGAGGTTTTATACGAGCAAGCGAACGATGAGAGCGGTTACGGCAAGGCAGAGGGCTACACGCGACAAGGTCCTGTGTATATTCATTTCCAAGAACATTTGTCACTCTACTTGCAATCGAGCCCAAGGATACTGTAGTGCGCAAGAGTCACTGTATCTTATCGCAGCGTGCGTATCTGGATGCTGCTGCATACGCGTCACGTTAACAAGGTATGCCACGATGTACAGACTTCACTACAAGAGTCGCTTAAATACACACGGAACCTTTACAACCCACGTCAAGGCAATTCGAAGCCTCCCAAAGAGCCTTGTCATCGTCGCGGTCCACCTGCTGCACAAAGTCACATTTTCACTTACAACCGGGAGGCTGGGCATCGTGCCATTTGGGCTGCTATGGCCGTGCAATGCTCATCCGGAAATATTGCTACAAGCTCGCGCGAAGAGGACGTAGCAATCGTCGAAATGCATCTACCATGCCGATCGGATCTTGCTAAATGCACACCTATCCAAAAACCAAGCAGCCGCTGCATAGTGAGCAGTCGCACGATGGCATGACCGCGCCGCACTACCAAGTCAACCCAGGAGATGCTCTCACCCCGGTACAAAGCAGTGGTATACAAAGAGAATCACGGTTGGCCACGTACAAAAAGGGCTAATCCGTATTGCTAACGGAATCTCAAAATTGCCGTGGCAGTCTCCCTCTGCTACGCTCCACGTCGAGCGCTCGCCACCGGTGGCAAGACCACACAGCATAGTCTAGAGCACGTCGACTCAACAGACTCAAGGGCCAGCACAGCAAACACGCACTCCATCGCTGATTGTGCTGGTATGTTAACCTCGATGACGGTGAGGCTTTGTGCCCGCCAAACCACTTGATCTCGAACTGACGGCTAACAGTGTTACGACGGGAGCAGATGGTCACCTACCTCCACCTGTAGAGGAGCTCTCCAGAGAAAAGGCGACAATACTATCTGCCACTTTGATCTCGAAGTGGAACAATGCCTCTTTCGTCCTTCCACCTTCCGATATCCTGACGCGTCAAATGCGATTACAGCTTTCGGCGATGCACAGCAACTATCGAGCAATCTGCGATCGCCAATGCCACACAAGAACAACGAATGCCAACAGGCCAAATCATATACCACTGACGAAAGCAACATACACGTTACAAAGCCGCAAAACATTTCTTTTCCGACTCCCTATCGACGACAATCAGACCGCGAGCGAAAACGAAATTCCCCCTCCAAGTCCTCCTCACCTCCCTCTTACCCTACGAGAGCCCATCTTCCGGTCCAGCTGCCGCACAGCTGCTCAGAAAAACCCCACGAACCCCATTGAACGACCCCCACATTCGGTGGTGCCACTAAGGTAGGTGACAAAAAGAGCAAGGGTTTCAATGAGGAACGAGAAACAGCAGGGAGGTATACAAGGGCATAGTCTCAAAGTTTCAAGAGCTAGGCTACAAGGGACAACATTTTGAGAAGGAGATGACCAAAGGTTCACCAACCCGGTCTGCCCGCAAGACAAGAGCAAGGGGTATAACCACAACAAGAGGTCATAGACGAGGAAGAGTAGACAGGCATAGTATTGTAGAAGTTGAAGGTTCAAGAGCTAGGCTATAATGGACGACGTTGAGTGAAGCACAAGAGAAAGTTACAGATGATAAGAAACAACCACCGTCCACCAGCCTCTGAGAACTCCAAGATCTCTATCCAATGATCCGCCCACCTGACCTCGCCACCGGAGTGGCGAAGATAAGAGCGGGGAAGAACGATGTGAAGAACGACGAAACGAGTAGGCGAAAGAGCGAGGAAACGCCAGCGGCATGACGTGGCGAACGAGGAAGAGCAAGGAAACATTGAGAGTCGGATACGCAAACGACGGAGAGATCACGAAAGAGGAAGAGCAGGGATGAGGACATGGAGATCAGCAGACGAGGAAGAGCAAGCGTGACACTTCAGAAGCCAAAACGTTGGAGGAGCCGGACAACAATGGAAAATGGACAACATGGACCCAAAGAAGACGAAACGTACGACAACAAGAGAAACGAACAATAACCAAACACACCCTTCCCCACCGAATGCTTCCAACAAACACCGCAAGAACGAAGTCGCTTCCTTCAGGTCTTCGATCGACTCCCAACAAGGAGAACCAAGGTCGCGCGCTACACTTTCATCCAGCGTCTCGAACCAGCGAAGTCAATTCACTTTCACCAACATACCCCGCCTACGTCGCTGACTTTGCAAATCATTCTGCAGACAGATTCGTGAACCAGCCGTTGTTCAATCTCTCATGCCACGGAGCGAGAAAGAGCGCAATTGAGAAGACGGCAGCGCCGAAGCCCACGAGCGCTCAGCGTGCCATTCAGTATTGTCGAAGGCACGAAAGGCGATTGAGCAAGTGCCGGAATTCTGGAATTGCTTTTGCCACCAACCACCTGCCTGGAAGCATACGTACATCGCCAGACCATCGGCTTTCCATGTTAATGTCTCGACATTGTCGACATTTTTTCGAGGCCTTCCAGGAACTCAGCAGCGAAAATAGACACATCAAGCCCTCAACGGTGTGGATTCGATGCAAGATATATGTACATCTATAAAATATGCACGCTCATATCTCGAACCCAGGCATAATCCAGCCAAAACCAACACGCCTTCTTCATCCTCAAGCAAGCGCCACGCTCGCCTTCTGCCTCAACTCCCTCCGATGCATGAACCATACGATCCAGGTAATAGCGCCCTGGGCGGCAAACATGACGGTGGAGAAGACAAAACCCTTACTGAATCTTGGCGCGTCCACGGCGGGGAAGACGAGGTAAGGCAGCCAGGCGTTGACGGCGTAGCCCATGGCGTTCATGATGCCGAGGACGATGGCGCGCTCTTCAGCGTCGGAGGAGCAGATTTCACTGTTGTTTTTTGTTAGAATTCTTTGTTGTTCGTGTGATGCACAGCGGGCGAGGGGAGGAGACTTACTTTGTCCAAGCCATACTTATCGGACCGTAAGGAACATAAGCGCGGAACATCTCAAAGGCAAACCATTTGAGGCCGTCGGGGATGTTCCAGATGGCGAGCACGAGGCAGGTGAAGAAACCCCAAAACGTCGAGACAGACATCAGAGCTGGGCGATTGCGCCAGTGGTCGGAGAAGATGGCGAAGAGGACTGTGAGGACCAACTGTACGGCTGCTTGTGAGGTGGGGATGATGTTGATTAGCTCGATGGAGTATTTTCCGGTGTCTTTGAGCCAGAGTGTGAAGGGTTGGACGCTGCCGGACGGGGACTGTGATTGTCTGATTAGTAAGGACAGTGAATGGCGGGATGGGGGAGAGAGCTTACAGCATTGATGAAGATGATGTAAAGGATGGTCAGAAGGTAGACGTGCCAACGTCCAAAGATACGCTTCCAAGCAGACCATCCAAGTCTGGACCGTGGCGCGCGCCCAACATCCTGCATCCGCTTCTGAGCCAGCTCGACTTGGTCTTTGCGGAGATAGAAAGCTCTTGTGTTCTCTGGCAAGTCTGGGATGAGGAAAATGCCAGCGATGGCGATTGGCACGCCGATCACGCCGTCCATAATGAACAGCCATTTCCAACCGGGCAGGCCGTGCAAGCCGTTCATGCCCTTGTAAACACCCGCCTGCAAATACCCGCTGAACATCGATGCGGCTGCGGAAGAGGCGTGGAAAATGCAAGCCCGCTTCGCAAGCTCTGAAGGCTTATACCAAGATCCCAATATCATATGCGCGGCGGGGTAGAAGATTGATTCCAGCAATCCAACAAAGAAACGAATGGCGATGACATGCTGCGATGTAGACACGGCGGCAAGGCAGAATGTGAGGACCGTCCACAGCAGCTCGCAAGAAGGTATCCAAATACTAGGGCGGACTTTTGTCAAAACGATCTGACTGGGGATCTGTCCAATGACATAACCGCAAGTCCACGCCACATCGATCATGTTCAGCTCATTGCTATTCATCTCCAGATCTTCTTTCATGCCGGAGACGTATGCGTTTGAGATGTTGGTTTGGTCCAGATTTTTGATGAAGTATCCCAGGCCGAGAATAGTGAGAACGCAGAAGTCAAGGCGTTGTACAAAAGCTGTCTCCTCCTTGGAGCGTCCAGGCTCGTAATCCCAGATGTAGGCGTACCAGGGCACTTTGGCTTTTGTTTCTGAGATTTCGCCATATGGTGAGGACTCCCGCGAGCGATCGGTTTCTGGGACTCGGTCTGCTTCGATGGAGACAGATTTGTCTGGCAGAGCGTTCGGCCTGCGGTCTGTCATTGTGCAGGTGTTGGCTGCCTTTTACCGCAAGCACACAAGCGATGCAAGAATGGCGAGGAACTTGTAGGGACTCTCCGAATTGGAATTCAGGTCCAAGAGATACTTCAACATCAAGCAATCGAAGATGCGCGGCGAGAGTAGGGCCGGCCTAGGCGCTCATCGCCATGATGGGTAAGACGCACGCAATCCAATGCCAACATATATAAGTGGATACCGCACGACTCGCGATAGATCGTCGACCACTCACGGCAGTACTTCGACCAGCAAGGTCAAGAAAGCAACGTGAGGCGAGATCAGACCCGCAGACTTCCAAGCCAGAAGACCTTATCTTCATTTGCTTGGTAATCTTTCCCTCGTGATGTTTCGGCTTGAGTGAAGGAAGAATGCCGGTAACGGGGATTGGCACTGCGTGGGCTGGCTTGAGGTGCTTGATCGGTCTCGATGTAGGCAGTTCGTGCTGGGAGCATGCGATGAGGTGCTCGGGGGATTGGCTCCAACGGTCGTGTTCACGTGGCTGGTGTCTTGATGTTTCGCGTTTGAGCCAATCAATTGGCTGAGGTTGGCTGTGATGTTTATTCAGAGGTTCTGTACATTTTATACCGTGCTTAACATAGACGTGTAATTATTTCGCATCACTTGCAATGTTGAACCATCAACGAATGGACATACTTACAACCTTCTGAGATATGCTGGATGTGAGGATGCGTTAGCGTCGATTGCAAGCTTGCGGAGAAGGATTGCGCCATCAGCCAAACTGCCTGCACTGAGAACAACCACGTTGAACGTTTATATCGCGGGCGCGACTCGTGTATCAATCCATCGCGGGGTTGTACAGTGTGGGACGCCCGTTGTTGGGTAAGCAAAGAGGGTGATTTGTCGATATGTTGGTGCCGTTGTTGCCGAACACGGCGGGGTGCGATGCATATATGACAGCTGGGTGATCCAGTAGGTCAGCATGGAATAATATTACTCTCTTCATTCCTTCTTGCTTGCTGTATGATACTGTTCTCTCATAACATTGTAACATTAAATTGAACCAACCGAAAGAGACCCTTCACCATGGCGCCCGTAGCAATCGTCCCAGAAATCACCGATTATGTCCAGCCGAGAAAGGACAACCTCAACCTCCCTGGCCCAACCAGAGCAAGACTTGAAAAGGCCGGCATTGATCTCAGCGAGGGTTATCCAGTACGATTACTCCTTTGGCTGACAACACACAGCATAAACTGACCAAGCTCTCAGTACCGCCCAGCGCGCCCTTTGTACCTCCAAGACGTCTACGCCATCCGCAACGAAGACCGCGAGTACGTCGACGCCGGCACCCGTGCCGACCCCAACAAGACCGCGCTGATTTCCGCAGCCAAGGAAGTAAAGGACCTGACGAAGCACATCGGCACAGAGATCGTCGGTTTGCAGCTGAAAGATCTCACTGACCAGCAGCGAGACGAGCTTGCACTGCTCATCGCCGAGAGGAGTGTTGTATTCTTCCGCGATCAGGACTTGAGCCCTCAAAAGCAGCTGGAGCTCGGCAGGTACTATGGCGAAGTCGAGATTCACCCTCAGGTGCCGCATGTGCCTGGTCTCCAAGGAACCACGGTGATCTGGCCCGATCTTCAGAAGTCTGAGACTGGCGCAAGTTTCAGAAAGCCCATCGGTACCCAAGGCTGGCACACAGATCTGTAAGTCGAGCATGTGTTGTGTTGATGCAGCTCCACAATACTGACAACGTTCCAAGCGTGCATGAGCGCCAGCCGGCTGGCATCACCCATCTGCACAACGATACAGTGCCAACGATCGGCGGTGACACTCTCTGGGCCTCTGGATACTCCGCGTACGAGAAGCTCTCTCCCGAGTTCCGTAAGATCATCGACGGCCGTCATGCAATCTTCCGCTCCGCACACCAGTACCTCGACCGCAATGACCCCAATGCCGGTCCGAAATGGGTTGAGCGCAGTCACCCGCTCGTCCGCGTGCATCCAGTCACTGGCTGGAAGAGTCTCTACGTCAACCGTGCCATGACTAAGAAGATCGTAGGACTGGACGATGGAGAGAGTGATGCCATCTTGCAGTACCTTTTCAAGGTCTATGAGAGCAATGTCGATATCCAGTGTCGTTTCAGGTGGACGCAAGGCTCCAGTGCACTCTGGGATAACAGGTGAGTTTGTCGATTTTTGTTCAAATACTTGCTCCGGAAGCTGACAGTTTCGACGTAGAATTACGATGCATAATGCCTCTTACGATTATGGCGGATTGGAACCGCGTCATGGCACTCGCGTGACGAGTCTGGCGGAGAAGCCCATCTTCAGGGCAGATGCCCCGACGAGAAGACAAGCGCTGGGCCTTGCAGCAGCGGATGAGTAGGGTAGCGATAAACAGTGTTGAGACATGGAACTCTTCGGCCTGACCATAAAATTGGCGTTTTCGTCAGAGCTAGGGCCTTATGTTCACACGCTGTAAATGTCTCAGTTCGGGTATAATGGAATCTTGGCCCAGTCAGTCGTCTTCTCTCCTCGGCGAGTCAGGCGGGTTGAACGTGACAGTCTCAACACGCCATTTTCAGATTTGCCTAGTATGGCTCGTTCGAAATCAGGCCGCTCGCCGGGACACAGTCGAAGTTCATGGCAGAACGGCTTCTCCATAAGCTCCTCGACGGTGTAATCGCAGTCGTCAAGGGGGGCTGCAACATCGTATCTGTCGAATGGATGGATAAGACGATTGAAAAGGTCGAAGTCGCGCTGCGCCTTGTTCGACTGATCTCCCTTTATTCGTCGATACGTGACACTTGTGTCTTCGTCGAACTCCCCGTTTGTCGTGTATGAAGGAGAGTAGTCTTCGTCAGTCTGGATGGAATGTCCACAGATGTGAATTGGCTCGGTGTCTATCGGCGGACCGGGAGTAAATCTTACGTTGACGACTTCGGCACCCTGCAGCACGGTTTTGGGACCCCACGAACTTGCAACTATGTTCCAGGCAGTTGAGTAGCTTTCTATGCATTCACAATCGATCAGGTGGATGTAATGCAGCGTTTCGCTATGCGCTTTGATGAAGCGCCCAAGCTCGCTCATGTCCAGTTCCCAGCCACGCAACACAAGTGATTGCAGCTTGCCGAATTTGAGACGGCCAAGAATGTCGGACAGAACTTGGTGTCTACAATCTTCAAGCCCCGGTCCATCATTTGACGGTATCCGGCTTGTACAAAGTTCCAGGTAGATAAGACTGGGCAACGTAAGCTGGAGGGCTTGCACAATGTGTGAGGTGATCATATCTTGCAGGCCTGTGTTATCCGGGTCGAAGTGTCGAATCTTCACCGGCAAACGCAGTGACCGTAATGATCCTAAAAGCTGCCAACTCGGGCGTACTCCTAGTAAGGAGAAGTAGGTATCGTGCAGAAGAGGGCTTTGTAGCTCGACAGCACGGTCGTCTTCGAGATCCCAATCGCCGAGCTCAGGGGTATCGAAGTTACTACGGCCCACCCAAAACGATTCTAGTTTTGGGCCAATGCGCGATATTTCTTTCAGAAAGTCATTGAACAGGAGGGGGTCATCCGTGTGGTCTTCAGACTCTCCAGGCATGAAATTTGGAGGAAGCGCAGTAGAGAACATCCGATTGCGCACATCCTGGAAACTTTCGCCGTACCGTGAGAGGGCCCGCCAGTCTGCAAAGCTTACGTGAGCAAGTCTGGGAAGTTTTGTGAAGGCCCAATGTAGGTATCGCAAGGCCAGTCCGCGTTCTCGACACGATCTCTGGTTGATACAACTTCGCACGTAATCGCTGTGCCCTGATAAAGCATGCAAATCTTCATACGCGTCATCATTCAACTCGATAGGGCACACTGGAGCTTCACCACTGGCTCCTGTATCTCCGGGAACCTCTTCAAGGGCAGGTGCTGCATCTTCAAGTGGATGAGGCCGAGGATCATACCTATGAAGTTCAGTGGCATCGGCACTGTCCAACCAGCGAGTCTGTTCAACTTCGGAAGAATTGGTAGATCCAGCAACAAGGCACCAGCGTTGTGCATACCGTCTCGGATGGGAGGACAGGTCGTACTCGTAAAAACTCGCATCCCACATCAGATGTGTGACATGTTTGTGAAAGTAGGAATGATCCATTATTTGTCGCAATTTCTTCAGTTCCGGTAGCCGCTCTGCGATAACCACGGTCGTGATGAGATAAGGCGAGCTGAATTCGAGGAATCTCCTACACACAAGTCTGCAGCTCGCAATGCTTTTGATGTCGATTGCAGGCGGAGCGTTGATGAACGAGAATATTCTCGAAAGCAGTTCGGGTGGCAATGCTTCGATTGGGGCATGTTTTTTGCGCGCCGCGGCCTTTGGCGCGAATGATCTCTTTCGTCTGACCATCTGAGGCACAACCACCTCTGATTTGGGAGGACTTGGATCTCGAGTCCTCCCAGAAATCAAAGAGTGGAGCGCAGTGGTGATGTTCATGTTGTCAACAAACAACGCGAGACAACTTGCGAGCGACCTTCCAATAAGACGTGGCTAATATTGGAGAGGTGACGCTAGCCGTAAATGGATGGGCTCCGCAAGCCTGCATCTAACCCTAACCCTGAGACCATGGCGCGACTTGACGGCACAGTTACTTAACAGTATGGTCATTGTCCAGCTAAACCTGACGCGATATGAGCGTTGTTAACGGGAATCAGAACTTGGAGGTCTGGATAAATTTGAATGAATCACTTTCGATACGGGAGACACCCGTCTCGCTAGGGGCACACTCCATTGTACTATCGGGGGCTTTTATGCTTGTGAGGCAGAGAAAATAAAGGAGTAAGAGTAGGACAAAAAGCGAGCCTTGGTAACGCTCGAATCGTTGATCTTATTACCAGTAATGTACTGTCCTGTGCCTGTGCCCCTCGATTGCCAGTATACACACCTTGCTCTAGCCATTACTTAGCTTTCATCCCTCCCCGGCATCATTCTGCATGGCAAGATTAACCCAGCTCATTCGCTCAGAATTGCCATCCGATCATATCTCTATTTCGGATAGATCCCGCACATCACCATCACCAGGAGCATCGTCCCAGCCTCGTTGTTGACATCGCCAATGTACCCGACCTTGCCGCTTCCGATCTCGGCGAGAGCCACAGGCGTTTGCGTGAGGTCGCCTACCGGCTCCGGTGAGAACACAACCGACTCGACTCGGGAGAATTCGGTAGGTAGGTAGATTGCATCCTTGTTTGCGACGTGGCGGAGATGTAGGGCTTTCAGGCTGTAGCTTTCGACACATTGGCTTTTGTCGAAGTGCGTCATGGAGGGGTTGAGTTCGACGGTGGTGCGGTGGTAGTCGCCCGAAGCACACGGCAGATCAAAGCGTGAGAAGAGATTGGCGATGTCGAACGGGTGGGTGGAGGACGGGAAATGACCCATGAAGAGAAGAGAACCGCCGGCACGCACGTAGCTAAGCGCTTCTTCGACCAGAGAGGAGTGCGTGCTAGACGTGAGAGATTCGTCGACGGAGAGGATGAACTCCAGCGGAGGACTGGATGTAAAGGCAGCTTTCGCCTGCTCTGGTGTGGTGATGTTCTCCAACTGTGATTTGTCTCTAAGGACCCGAACGAAGTGAGTGTACATGTTGTTGAAGAACTCCGGGTTGTCGAGATTGAGGAGGCAGACGCGTGGTTTTGGGTCAGATGGCGACGCCATGATTGACTGGAGGTTGAACGTTTTAGCGTGCGAAAACAAAAGTGGATGGGTGGGAGAGAGTGTAGACTGGTCGAAAGCAGAAGATGGCAGGCTGTTTGATACGCAGGTCCAGTGCTGTTTGCTGCATTAAATGCACCGAAGCGGCCGCGTTGTGCAACCACCCGCCCCACATTACTGCACGCCAGTCTCCAGCAGAACACCGACCAAAAAACCAACTCTATTGTTAAAGTCAACTTTGGCGACGTAGGATGTCAGCAGTGGACGGTTTCCTGGATCTCTTAGGAAGTCAACGGCATACTTGATTCAAAGACCATGAATCGCCTTTATTGACCAAGAGTGGCTAGCAGCTTCCGCGACGATACCGCGTAAAGTTCTACCATCAAATCGATCGTCTCAAGCAGCACCCAGCAACTTATCCAGCATCATCTCTCTTTCGACCTCGGAAGGTACAACCTCGTCGGTCTCGGTGTAGATAATGCCCGAGTTCTTTTTACCTTTCACCACACCCTCGAACAAGTTCGCAAGCTGGTCCTCGATCGATCAACGCGCAAAGTTCTCCGCAGGTCCTCCATTCTTCACGGTTGGGTCAAACGCCGTGGAGTACATACCATTGAGGCCATCCAGAGAATACAGATCTTACGCAAGGCGTGACGGCACAGTCTCCTTGCTTTGTTGCGCGGGCGCCAGGTTGAGGGTCTCATCAGCTTCTGCTGCGTCGAGAAAGCCGAGCGTGTGTTCTCGGCTGCTGTTCACGGGGGAAGGATATCATAATCGGCGCTGGTAGCCTCGTCATATCGATCGAGGAAGCTCATGATATCGTCGTCTCCTGCACAAGCGAGATGATTAGCGAAGCTTAAAGAGGACGCCAGATTCCTTGGAATGATACGCTTCTGCTGATCCTCTTAAAGACCAATCGCTGTCCTTTGGCATCGCTGTGTGGAACGAGTTGTTCAAGCCGCGTATGTCCTCTTCAACCTCAGTTCTGAATCGGACGCCATTCAAGGTCACTGCTTGCGTCGAAAATTTGTTCTAGACTCCATGCCGGTGACCACTGTCGAGAGTCTTGGAATGAACGACGACTTCGCCACTCCTTCAACCGGCCCGCACACGAGCAGTAGCGAGTTCCCGCCATCAAGATCGCCTGATTCGAAGTATGACCGGCTTGCGGCGGTATTGCAACGGCTGAGTTGGACCTTCATTGGTGAAGCCATGCTGGTGATTCTGCAAAGAAGCTGTGTTGTCCGATGGCTTGTAGTTTCGTTGCAGCTGAGGCTCGACGGTAGAACGTCGCGGATCCTCTGCTGTCTCAAGCATATGGGTGTGATCCCTGATGCAACACGCCCCGATCTCCACGATCTCACCTTTTCGTCCATTCCAACCGAAAGCTCAAGTTTACATTGAGCTTCAAGACGGCGTAGGAGCGAATCGGCATCTCGGGTGTCACAGTAGCTGTGTACAACACGTACGAAGCTTCTCATGACTGGCCGCTGTGGTTGACCATGCCCCTTCTCCGTTGCCCGAATTTCACGGCAGACGGGACGCCTTCGACAGAATAGCCCTTGCTGGCTGTTCCTGTCGCACTGCTGTACGCTGCGTAGGCTCGATTGGTAAACAGTCTACAGTTGACGGGCCTTATCTGGACATCGTCTTTGTATCTGCACAGGTGAAAGAAACGAAGCTGTAAATTATACGTGTGGCAGAACTCGTCTTATCCGCTGGCCTTCAATTATTTTGGCATTGACGCAGAACTCATCACCACAATCTCCATGGATTTGCAAGTTTCGCAAGAAATTGAGATACGGAAAACCCATGATATGTTCTTGAGAGGAACAAGTACCGAAGACACAAAGTCCCTCCTCCCTCCTCACAGGAGTAGCAAGGCTCGGCACGTGCATCGGCACGTTGACACCACATGTGCGCCCGCCCCACACGAATGACGGAGACGAGGAAGGAGCGTCCGGCCGAGGCGCCGAGGTTACCGGTCGCCTGATGAGCGAGCTGATGAGCTCTTGGAGATCAGCCTGCTTTGGAAGTATTTCCCTTTTACGTCTGTAGCATAGAATATCACCAGAACCCACTTCCGGTCTGCACTTCTCGATCGAGGCAATTCTTCATCGCTGCTGGCAGAGATCAACATAAGGAATTTGTTTATTTATCTATCTATCTGCCTGCCATGTCCGACCCAACGGCTGAGCCTGGCGTCCCCGTGGAAAACCAGGCTGACTCCATCCCTCCGGCGGGCGAGAAGAGCGTCGCGAAGGAGGTGGAAAAGAGGGCACCACCGAGACTTCTCGAGATTGCGAAGGTGCCTGATAGCATTCTGTTGCGATTGAGCAAGTACGTGTATAATCCCAGAAGAAAACGCATAAGTACAAGATCGCATCAGAGAAACACACCCTAACACTCACTTCTTGAAACAGACTCCTTGCCGCCCCCGGCGGACCCAGCACTTTCCTCTCGACATTCAACTACACACTCTACCTGCTCGTATACCTGGAATCAAAAACTCTCCCGCTGCAAAACCGCCTCCTGCAACGCCTAGGAAAAGCCGGCCATGCCACAACCGCCAGCCCGGGCCCATCGCCCATCGCAGCCCTCGCCACTCTCCTCTCCAGCACGCGCACAACTCTACGTCTGCTAGGTCTCCCACCACTTTACGCCTGGCTGCGTCAGCTCCTGCAGGGCCCGAAACCGGGCCAGGATAAGGTTCTTTACGCCACGGCCGTCACGCAATGCACGCTTTACATGATTTTCCAGGCCATGGAGAATATCGCTCTGCTCACAGACCATAAAGTGCTTTCACCCGCTCTGACCGCACCTTTCAACCGATCCGGCAAAACAGCTTCAGTCTACCTCTGGTCCTACCGCGCATGGTTCGCAGGCGTCATGTGCGATTTCGTTCGCCTGGGACGCGAGGCTCAGCTAGAGCGGCAGAAGCGGGCTAGGAGGTCTGAGGGCGAGAAGCAGGCCGTTGGCGTGCTGGAGGAGGATCAGAAAGCGGATGCGAAGTTCTGGGCGGATGCTGTCACTTCGCTCAGTTGGTTCCCTATGGCTGTGAATTTTGCGTTTGAGAATGGTGTGCCGGGTTTCAATTTGGGGATTATGGGGTTGTCGGGTGGTATTGCTGGGATCGGAAAGTTTGCGAAGATGTGGGAGGCTACCAAGCAGTAGATTGATGGATGGGAGGGTGAACTGGAAAGAGGGAGGGGGAGTCGATGTTTGGATGGGCTTCTTTGATCTATGCCGGAAATGTTCAGGAATCTGAGGCCCTGCTCTGCCTCGTTCATGTTGCTAGGTGAAGGTGTCGAATGTTCTTTATTTCTTTTAGCTGTACAGGTACTCGTAATCACATAATGGGTCTCAGTCCACATATCCTTCCACGTCCTAACTCGTCTTGTTCCTGGGCACCACCTTCAGTGAGAAATCGACATGCTTCGTGCCTTGATGTATGCTCGATGAACTGATCACATCAATGTCGTCGCACACGTAATCCTGCACATTCTCCGCCGTGAGACCACCAGAGACCTCAATCAGCGCCCTCGCCTGGTTGCCACGTCCCCATTTGTCCTTCAAGTTCTTGGACGCAATCTTGACACCATCGCCTGTGAAATTGTCCAGCATCACCACGTCCGCGCCCGCCTCAATTGCTGTGTTCGCCTCTTCCTCGGTTTGGCACTCCACCTCCACCTTAATGGCGAACCCACCCGAAGCCTTCGCCGCAGCGACAGCAGAAGGGATTGAGCCGCCACAAGCCCAGATGTGATTATCCTTGAGCATAGTCATGGCGCTGAGATCCTGCCTGTGCGGATCGCAGCCTCCAACCAGCATGCCGTACTTCTCCACAAGTCGGAACCCAGGCGTTGTCTTCCTCGTGCCAGCGAGCGTGTTCTTGTACCCAGCATTCCTGAGAAGAGAAAGCATCTCATGACTCTTCGTCGCAATCCCCGAGCATCTCGCCAAAAGATTTAACGCAACGCGCTCTCCAAGAAGGACATTCCTGACCGGTCCACGCACAACAGCGCATAACTGCTTCTGCTCTTTCACGCCAACTTCCTCGCCTTCTTTCACCTGCCATTCGACGGTGCAGTCCAATTGCTTAAAGACTTCGTCAAAGAAAGGTACACCCGCCACAATTCCTTGGGATTTTGCCAGGAGGCGGGCCTCGGCGGGTTCATCGCCGACCACGAAGCCGCCGTAGTCGAAGCTGGGCGTGTCTTCTTCGAGCCAGAGGGTGATGTTCTTACGCCAGGAGGGAGGGAGGAGGTGGGCGGGGTTGCCGTGGATGGGCGCGCCTTCGGTTACGGGCATGATTGCGGTGGGTGGATGTGTTTGTGACTGTTGTTGCTCGGATGAGTGGTTTGTTCTAGACTTATATCCGCCATAAAGTAATCGATTCCGCGAGTCCCCGATCGCGGGGCTTTTCGCCCCCCGCGCTTGACTTGTGGAGATGATCAAATGCCGCTCTCATCATGGCGACCTTCTACCTCATGTTTTTATCAGACATCATTTTGTGTCCTTGCCATCAATATCGCGAATTATCAATCATCAACGTGTGGTACTCCTTGACTTCGTGGAATCTTTATACCAAAACCTCAATTTCGTTCACGTAAAGCTACTGGTCTCTCAGCCTACCGACGACAACCGCAAAAGACTTTGGCTGGACTGTATGAGTGGGCGCAGCATTCGACAATATTAATGGGGGAGAGACAACCAGGCAAACAAAAATGATGACGAAAAACGGACATTCAACATGAATGGACTCAAACATTTCCAGTCTGTTCGGCCTTGGTCACTCCGACGCACCTCTGAGCTCTCCTAGAGCACGAGCATCATAGTTGCCGCCGGACAGCATGGACAGGATGGTGAGTTGCCAACTCTTTCATATTCCAGGATGCCCATACGCATCCGTCGCCGAGCCTACACGGTCAAGCAATCGTAGCGCGAGTCCCTTCACCGCCCATTGCTGGGTGAAGGTGAAGTGTGCTCAATTTGGAAAGAGATAGGTACCCAAATGATCATTGTCATTAACGTAGATAGCTCCTTGCAACGCCAAGCGAAACCGAGGTCGAAGTCCTCGCGAGTCGCCTACATGATAAACTCAGGGATGCCCCTCGGACCTACATCCGCCCTCTTCTTCAAGCTCGCCTCATCCTCACCAGCTTTGATCCTCTCAATCAACTCCTCAGGATCAAAGTCTGCGCCGATCGGATTCTCCGCGAAAGCAGGACTGTGCATGTACTCGTTCGCTTCCTCGGTGGTGGAAAAATTGTCAACCTGCGTCTCCAGCATGTTGCCGTCTGGATCATAGTAGTACAAACTGGTGGTGACTCCATGATTGACGCACCAAGCTGGCTCGATGCCGCGAGCCTTTCGCTGTCGGTAGGCTAGTAGCAGAGACGAGAGGTCCGGGAACGTGAAGGCGACGTGCTCGAGACCACAGCTGCGGCGAACTTTGGGTGCAGTGGTAGGGATACCGACGAGGGCGATGCGGTGGTGCTCGTCGTCGTAGGTGATGAAGGATAAAGTGTCGTTGCTATGGCTCACTCGACCACCGAGGAAAGTGATGTAGAAGTCTTGCATGCGCTGGAGGCTTCCTGTTCGTAGGACGACGTGAGCGAGGATAGACGGGGAGACGACTTTGTCTCCTTTGTCGTTGAAGTCTGTCATGACGGCTGCTGGCAAGGACAGATCTTAACTTTTCTAGGAGACTGTGCTACTTGAAGATCAGCAAGAAGGTTCAGAAACGATCAAAGTGGAGGATATACTGGACCATGAGCAGACCTTATGTATTCAGGATTCGCGGGGTCAATGTGTTGCACAGCGGAATAGCTACTTGCATGCTTGCTAAGCTTTGCTTACGGGCTGAGCATGGTCCTTCAACCATTGCTTGGGACTGGCACCAGCTCATATCCAGTGTCAAGGTGCGGCTGAATCCTTGACACCACAAGGCACGAAGGAATGATCTATGATTCCTTGATCGTCTCGACAAGAAGCAGCGATCGAATTCCTCTCAATTAATGCGGTGAGCCTTACCTTTTCAAATGAATGTACTGCTTGGAACAACACGAAGACTTGTGGAAGAAATGAATCATTAAACGCCTACCCCTACCAGACATCATGAAGTCATACGGAAGCTGTCTCACCACAGCTTCCATGTCAGAAACGAAAATCTAGATCGAGAGTCTCAAGAATTTGCACCATTCTCGCCAGGCCAAGTAGCCCAAAACTTCTCCCATTCGACTCTGGCAAATTCCAAAGCCAGTCCTTGCTGGGGCTGAGGGAGTGCGAGAGCTGCGGTGCGTCTTGCGTCGTAGAGCTCCATCTCTCTCCGCTTTCTGCTGTGCCATCGCTCTGGAATACAGGACGCTGTACCAAAGTCAGCAAACAGTCTTCAGAACTTATGAAAAGCAACATACCTGGAATGAGTGGTTTGCCCACAGCGAACCCAAGTTTCTGCGCTACTTTCTGTCAAGATCCGATAACTTCGATTCTCCGACTACCTTGATAGCACTCACCGCCCAAGCCTCAATAGCAGCCCAAGTGCAATGTTCCTTGTTGACAAACGAGCTTTCGTGGTCATTGAAGGCATGCGAGTCCACGAGAAAATCGTAGCTTAGCAGAAGGTCTGTTTGCAAGCCCTCCAAGACATACACAACGGGACGATAAGCCCGCGAGTTTGATTGCTCAAACTGCCACCGGAATTTCTCCACGCGGCCTAGAGTTTTTGCGTCACTCCCGTCCACAAACTCCAGGCTCAAGCGGTTCTCGCTGTCTGTGTTGATGGCGAACCCTTTTGCTCTGGCGTACGCCATGGACATCACGCAGATATCGGAGCCTGTGTCCGGGACTGCCAGTGTATATTGCCCTTCGACCCATCCAGTGAGCATTTTCTGCGATGATCCGGCAAAACACACCCGATTTCTGGAAGCAACGCTGCGTAACTTTTGCCCTATCCGATGGGAAAAGTGGGAGAAAGTCTTGGTCAGAGAAAGAAACGAGTTGCCCAAGATCACATCATAAAGACATTTCGGCAGAACATGAAACTCTTCCATGTATGTGTATCTTTCTTTGGCGAACTGGAATGGGAGGCGAGCGGTTCCCAGCGTTTTGACAAGTGACCCCACTGCTGTCCGGATCGTAGTGCGCTTGGATCTGTCAATTTCAATTCGGTTTCGTTTCACAAAGTCATGCGAAACGATGTTTCGAGCGGATCCAAGATCTGGAAACGCTGTGGCTTTTGTCCCTCTGACGAAACATTCCACCTCGGGTTCTGCAATCACATGAAGCTTTTGTGGTTGATTTAGAACCTGCCTTTTTACGCGTCGAGAATCTTCAATGAATGCCATGCACATATTGCGAAGTTTCTGGTATGCGGCCTGCAGCTCGATGTGACTGATTCCTTCTTCGTTCTCATTTTCGTTCTGACGATGGCGAACGTCTTGGTCAGAGCGGCCCAACAAGTCTTGTGTTCTCTGGGGACTGTCATAGTGCATTGTATAAGGTTTCTCGCTAGAGACACCGCGTTAAATGGTATAGTATGGCGCTATCGTGGAACAGACGTATACTTACTCACGGTACTTCATGAGGAGAACTCGGAGACCAGGAGTTCCTGAGGGGAGCTGCCAAAGGGAGAGCTTCCCATCCTTCGCAGCGTTGTTGACGTGAGCTGCATATTGGCCTTGATGTTCTTCAGCCATGCCATCGTCTTGAGACAATCGGGCCTCCGAGAGATCAGGTGCGGAGCAATTGGAAGTTTGATTTTCCATGCTTTTACTCGTACTCGGCTCATGCTCGTGTGCAAGCCCGGTCGATTTCTCTTCGGCCTCGGTAGAAGAGAGCTCTTCAGATTTGCCTCCTGTCCCACCTCCACTTCTGCTCAAGGTAGTCTGTCCAGGCGTATTCGCAACACTCCTCTTCGACCACGGCCATGAATTGCTCGTGCTACGTCTTTCCAAAAGATCGGGCACAAGGTAAATTCCCTCTCCTTCTGTCTTTGCTGCAACCTCTGGAAGATCATGGTCTGTCCGCACACCACGTCTCAGCGAGTTCAGGATTGAGAGCCCTCTAGGCAGCTCCTCCGGCGTGACTACATCCCAGGGGATGTTGCTGGGCTCGGTGGTGATTGAATGGGCCTGGGACTGGAATGGGAGTTCAGGCATCGCAGCGATGTAGCGCTCAGCGCCTTCCCAGATTGCTTGAAGCTGGCGACGCGAGAGTAGTATCCAGATGCTTGATCAGATGCTTGTCATCATTGGGATGTTGTGGAAGGGTGAGGTTATGGGGAGTAGGTGTGGACGTAGGATCGAGTGATCTCTCGGACGGAACTGGGCAATATGTATGTAAGCGGGCGAAGCTGTGCACCTGGGCTGGGTGTTGGATGGTGTACATGCATGAACGCCTCAGTCCCAAGGCTTTGCGATTACGTTAGGTACCTATGCAGCAAGCTCCCCAATACTACACTGCGCTTCTGGGAAATCAGTTAGCGACTCGGCTACGTTGTTCCCATTGCGCATCACATCGCCATGTCATCCAACGGCTACGCTACAGTGGCCAAAACCATCTCCCAAGACCCAGATAAAGAAACCTACATCTTCCGGCGCTTCGACAGGTTGACCGCAAGAAATCTGATAACCCTCCAAGGCGAGCTGCTGACGCTTGAGGATGAACTGGATGCGCTTGACGCGAAGGCTGCATCGAGTCCAGATCCGGATTTGCACCTGTCGATGAGATCTTGGAAAGCCATGAAGGCAAATGCGCAGGATTGCCGTACTCGAGATGGAGTAGAAGAGAAACAGCGAATCGAAATCGCGGGAGAGTTGCAGGTGAAGTTAAGGAAGTACCGTAAGTTTGCCACCAAAGGCTGTTGAAGCTCCATCGCGTTCTCCACATGGCTGGAAGTCAAGAGCGTAACCGTTTCGTTCGCACTGGAGGTGCTGGAGAGGATACTGACTATCAGTCGGAGCATAGATAAAGCTTTAATGCTCTCGAAAGAAGTAACGAAGCTAGAATCTCCTGATGGGCGAATGTCAGCAGCACATCAATGTGCACTGAAAGACGTCGCCTCGGGCGAACGAGCGAAACTGGAAGGCGCTGAAGATCTAGTGGCACTGAAGCCACCAGCAGACAAAGATGTTCTTTCACAAACACTACGCAGTCACTGGCCTTTTCCATCTACGGTGAGTCTGCCCTCATCTCATGCATTGTTCCGACGACCGACTCATCGAAACAGGCATCCCCATCAAACGAACCAGACAAAATCCAATACTTCCACGAGCGCCATCTCATCCGAGTAATATCAGTTCTCAGCATGTTCATCGCCGCAATGCTAGTTATCGGACCCATTCTGGCACTGAACTTTACCAGCAGTCCGAACGCACGCCTAGGCATTGCTATTACCTTCATCGTAGTCTTCGCCACAGGTCTGGGCTTATCTACGGGAGTCAGTCGTGACAACATCTTCGTAGCGACAGCCACTTACTCCGCTGTGCTGGTGGTGTTTGTATCGGGGAATTTGGGCGATGTGGGAAACTCTGGTGGCGGGTTTGGCAATTCTGGAAATATGACTACGATGACGTGAACTGAGAATACAAGACTCGATTCTCAAATGACTTGATTGATGGGTAGTTGCGGTGCGATACTCGATCTTCTCTTAGCCCGGTGCAGTGGAACACTTGCCACCCAAGGCCTCGCCATTCAAAGCATCGACCTGCGCGCAAATCAAGTTTTTGTTGCTCACAAGGCTTACGCAAGACCAAACCACTTCATATCCTCAGCACTATCACATCACTCGTCAGCAAAGACCCCCTCTGAACAAACGACAAAACAAAACAACAAACTCACCCATTCATCGGCACCGAATGCCCCACACTCTGCGCAAAAATCCCCTGCACAGTCCCCAACGGATTCTGGCCATCCACGCCCCAAACCTTCTTCACATACCCACTCACCGGCGAATTCGCCGTCTCACTCTGCGGCTTACTCGCATCGAACCCAAAAACGCCCGTCCACTGCTTAACAGTTTCCTCGTAATTCTGCGGCCGCAGCGTGGAATCCGCGCCGCCGTGGTAGATTTGCATGCGCGGGCGCGCGCCGCTGTAGCCCGGGTCCATGGCTTTGGCGACGTTCGCCCATTGCTGCGCGGTCGCTTTGCTGTTTCCTTGGGCGCAGGTCGAGTTCCAGGCGGCGGGCTGGTTGGCGGTGGAGAGGAAGCAGCCGGCGGGGACGCCGGAGTAGACGGTCGCGGCGCGGAAGAGTTCGGGGTAGGTTGCTGCCATTACATTCTGGGAGGGGGGTTAGGGGGGGATGAATGGACGGAGGGGCTGGATGGGTGGTTTTGCTTACGGTCATCATGGCGCCAGAGCTGCTTCCGGTAACGAAGACTTTGCTCGCATCACCCTTGTACTTCTGGAGGGTGTAGGTGACCATGTTGGCGATGCTGTTGCTGTCGCCACCGCCGTTGTGGGTGAGAGCGGACTTGGAAGAAACATCCCAGCACGTGCCGTCGTAAGGCGACTCCGGGTAGATGACGATGAAACCGTGCTGGTCGGCGAGCTTGGCGTAGGGAGAGCCGGTGTAGTATGCGTTGGCCGTGCCGGAGCAGTAGTGGATGGCGACTATGACGGGGGGTTTGCTGGCGAGCTTGTCGGGGACGTAGATGTACATTTTCGTCTGCATGGTGATTGTTAGTTTGGGTTGATTTCTTGGGGTTTCATGGTGTTTTAGTTTGAGAAGACGAACGTTCGAAGGGTTCGAGCCATAATTGGTGACTTGTTGCAGGGAAGCGCCGAAAGCACTACCCGCGAGGGCGAGAGCTGAAGCAAAAAGCGAGAACTTCATTCTGATCGATTAAGATATTGATCAAAGACGAGGTGAGTTCAGAAGAAGTCCTTGGAACGATACACGTCCAGGACGACAAGACTTATATGGCTTTGCTTGTCGCTAATAAGATTTCCACCAAGAGTGGAGCTGGTGTTTTGCATAGATAGGCCTCGAAACAAGCCTACAACGTTAGTGCGCGCGTAGCGTGCGGAGCACGTTCGTCCGACTTCCAAAGAAGCATGTCGCCGGATTCGCGCACTCGCGCACTCGTGCGGTGTTTTGGGATTGGTGGATCGGGACCGGCTGTACGACATGGAAATATTAGCCTGACTTTGCGGCGGAGCAGTGCAAGTTTGGGAAGTTTATGCCTCGGAATGTGTGGGAATGATGAATATAGGCTGGTGAAGTGGGGACCGGTAGAATAGAATGGTACATTTTGCATTTCGGATGTGGAATCTCTCGTCAGTACGTTGTCTCGTCTACTTCTCTTTTGCCCGTGATTTGTTCACCTCGGTAGCAGTGATGGTACGACGTTGAGTCGTTTTGTCTTCGATGGATATACCAAGCGGGCTACACCATGGTCCTGCCCTTCAGCCGCTGATATACCAAGTCTGTACAATGGGTATAGGTATACGAGGCTTTGCAGCCGGTGGCTGTCTTTTCTGGTATCTTCTCAGTCTTCAATGGGTGGGTCGATTCAGCTGTATTTTACTGGTCTTGACCGCACTCATTGGACCTTGTCCCAAGGCAGGGAGAAGGTGCCGACCCAATCCTCGACCTCTCTCCTGAGCTCCACGATCTCAACAACCTCCTCGCCCTCACCAACGTACTCCTTGAAGGCGTTGACGCTGGTGGGGTTCTTGCGGCCACTCTTCTCGGCAGCCTCGACAGCCTTAGCGTCGAGAGTCTTTGTGATGTTAACAGCGCGGTTAATGATGTCGGCGACGCGAGCGAAGTCGGTTCCCTGGAATCCACGGGTCGTCATGGCGGGAGTGCCGAAACGGAGTCCACCGGGCTTCATGGCGCTCTTGTCGCCAGGAACGGTGTTCTTGTTTGCAGCAACGCCGACGAGCTCGAGGACACGCTCCACGCGGGCGCCGTCGATACCCTTATCCTTGAGATCAACCAGAACCAGGTGGTTGTCGGTGCCACCAGAGACGATGTTGTAGCCCAGGCCACCCTCCTCCTTGCTGTTACCAAGTCTCTTGGCGAAAGCCTGCGCGTTGTCAAGGACGGACCTCTGGTACTCCTTGAACTCGGGCTGCTGTGCCTGGTGAAGTGCGACAGCCAAAGCGGTGATAGTGTGGTTGTGAGGTCCTCCCTGGTGACCGGGGAAAACAGAGGAGTTGATGGGGTTCTCAAGATCGTACATGATCTCCTTACCCTTCTTGTCTGCGCTCCTCACGCCCTTACGGTAGAAGATCATGGCGCCTCTGGGACCACGCAAGCTCTTGTGGGTGGTAGTGGTGACGACATCGGAGTACTCGAAAGGCGAGGGAACAACGCCACCAGCGACCAGACCAGAAATGTGAGCCATGTCACTGAGCAGGTAGCAGCCGATCTTGTCCGTAATGCTCTTGAATCTCTTATAGTCGATCAATCTGCTGTATGCACTGGTACCAGCGATGATGATCTTGGGCCTGTAAAGCATTGCCAGCTCTTCCAACTTGTCGTAGTCAATGAGACCAGTCTTCTCGTCGAGTCTGTAGG
Source organism: Cladosporium sp. MBC 237 (assembly GCA_030772445.1). Lineage (NCBI taxonomy): Eukaryota > Fungi > Ascomycota > Dothideomycetes > Cladosporiales > Cladosporiaceae > Cladosporium > Cladosporium sp. MBC 237. The sequence continues at coordinate 54,905 of JAPHCH010000005.1, read as the reverse complement.
GGAGCGTCTCGAAGTATTTGCTGATGGCGCTGATCTTCTTTGAGGGAGTCTGGTAACCGTGGGACAAGTGACCACCGTGAGGCAGGTCAAGACCCATGATTCTGTCGTGTGCATTGAGGAGGGCGGAGTATGCGTAGAGGTTTGCGGGCGAGCCGGAGAGTGCTGTTGCGGATGTCAATAGAGTGTTGCAAGCATCCTGCTCTTCCAATTCATCACTCACCTTGTACGTTTACTCCCCACTTCTCTGGGTCCAGACCGAAGGTATCCAAGGCTCTTTGCTGACACAGGCGCTCAGCCGCGTCAATGTGCTCGTTGCCACCGTAGTATCTTGCGCCGGGGTATCCTTCCGAGTACTTGTCTACGGTAGACGGTCAGTTAGTGAATTCAGAAGATATTTACAGGCATTGCGAAGCTCACTCTGCATGACACTTCCCAGCGCGTCAAGCACAGCCTGGCTGGTGAAGTTTTCTGAGGGAATGAGGTTGATGAAGTGCTTCTGTCTCCTTTTCTCCTACAAAGAGGTTAGCAACGAAGCCAATTCAGGTGACACAACCTTCACGCACCTTCTCGACGATGTCAAAGACCGCTGGATCAGCCTTCTTGAGGTCTGCAGCCAGCAGCTTGTTCTGCGCGTCGATAGACATCCATCTCGGGGCGAACTGGAGGGATTTGGCGATGACGGGGCGACGAGAGGCCAGCAAGCTGCCAGCCCTCGCGGTAGTCCTGAAGGTCGACATGATTGCGGGTGTGAGAGGTGTCGAGAATGAGGGAGGGAAATGTGAGTCGAGCGTTCAATAATGTGAGCTCTCTCTCACGCTCACAGTGCGGCGGGACTCCCCCAGGTTTATCGGTCGGCTATCGATGGGCAGAAGGGCGCTAAGGATACGTCGGGGAGAATGTTACCGAATAGGGTTCAAGTTCGCCCACGCCCTGTCGACATTTTGCGACATGTTCTCTGCGCCTTGTCAACGTTCGAGAATATGCCGTCGACAAAGCCGTTGTCTTCCGCCTTTCTCGCGGGCCAAATAGCCATGGGCTTATCCAAGTGCTCGTTGAATTACCTAATCTAGGTTACCGCCATGTCATCATTCCCGCTGTGATGGTGGCAAGATTGACACAGACATTAGATTTCGTCTTGTTATCGTTTTGTCAGACTCGTCTGAATACATGTGAATGCTAGAAGTCCTATCTTTCTCGCGATTCAGGAAATGAAATGCCCGCCTAATGCTCGGGACAGCCAATATATATACCATTGTCGAGATTCAACAACAGCCTGCCATCTCCACGAGCGCATTTTACTAGCCCCAAAAAAACACCTTATTAATCCAATCGACTAAAAAGGAATTCAGCCATGCTCGGCATGTTGACATCTCACCATGATCCTGGAAGGATCCTTGACAGGCATCACGTTAGACAGTCAGCGAGGTCTTCTTCATTTGACCATTAAAACATCGAAACAACCAAGGATTTATTATACCACCGAGGCTGACTTGAACTTCAACGGTCGACTGTAAATACCCAATCATCAAGGATTGTGCTGGATGTCCGACTTCGGTTTAGATCTTATTGTCTCTCTTGGTGCCTTGGACTTGAGCTGACCGTCAGTGGCGCACGCATGACCACACCATATGCTCTGGGCGGCATTCTCGTATGCTCTACAATGACATGATTAGACAGACTCAATATACAGATCAATTGACATTGTCTCTTCGTCTTCCCATCTCCACCGCGTCCAATCCTTCAGGCCAAAGCAAAGGTGCCTGAAAAAAAGTCCCGCCAAGCCTCAGGCCGATCGGAACGACTCCAATTCAAACAAAAGCCCAGATACTGTAGACCCGTTACGTGACAAACATGCCCATAGACCTATCCAAAGAAACAAAAATGGCCCTCTCCAAGCTCGATGGCATCGAATTGCCCGCCGCGGCCGACATGCACGTCCACTTGCGTGACGGTGCCATGACTGAACTCGTCGTGTATGGATGTCTTTTTGCTCTGCGTGCTCTCAATACACATGCGCTGACTCGTAGCGATATAGGCCGACCATTCGCAAAGGTGGCGTTAACACCGTCTTCGTTATGGTATGAGAGTCGCAGCATGAGGTTTGCCTGTTGCTCGCCTTCAACCAACTGACATCGCTCCCACAGCCAAACCTGGTCCCGCCAATCACCACTCCCCAGCATGCTCTCGACTACCAGAAGCGTCTTCAGGAACTGGAGCCAAATGTCACTTATCTCATGTCTCTCTACCTCCACCCTCACATCACTCCGGAGATTGTCATTGAGGCGAAGAAGGCCGGCGTCACTGGTATCAAATCCTACCCGGCGGGCGTCACCACCAACTCATCCGCCGGCGTCGTTTCCTACGAGGCCTTCTACCCTGTCTTCGAGGAGATGGAGCGCCAGAACATGGTCCTCAACCTGCACGGCGAAGCTCCTCCCACTGCCAACTCGGACGTCACCGTCCTGAACGCCGAGGAGACTTTCCTCCCTACCCTCCTGGAACTGCACAGACGCTTCCCCAAGCTTCGCATTATCCTCGAACACTGCACGACCGAAGCATCCATCGAGACCGTCAAGTCTTGTGGTCCATCCGTCGCCGCCACCCTGACCGCGCACCACCTCTGTCTCACCGTCGACGACTGGGCCGGCGACCCCCACTGCTTCTGCAAGCCCGTCGCCAAACTCCCGTCCGACCGCCGCGCCCTCCTGAGAACCGCAGTCAGCGGCAACCCCAAATTCTTCCTCGGCACAGACTCCGCTCCTCACCCAGCAATCTCCAAGCGCGGCGACAAAGTCGCCGCCGGCGTCTTCACTCAACCGCACGCCGTCGGCTTCGTGTTGGACGCGCTGCAGATGGGTGTTGAGAAGGGCGTGCTCGCCGAGGAGGACGTGACGCAGGAGAAGTTGAAGAACTTCCTCAGCGACTTTGGCAGGTCTTTCTATCAGCTTGAGGACTCCCGCAAGGAGACTATCGTGCTGCACAAGCCGAAGGAGGGCGGTGTTGTGCAGGATCTTCTCACTTCGCCTGAGTCTGGTATTGAGGTTGTGCCGTTCCGTAGAGGCAAGCTTACATGGGGTGTTGAGTGGAAGTAGATTTGCAAATTATGATGGTTTCAAAGGAAATGAGGCGCGAGTTGGTATGCCTCCTGGTTATGTCGATGCGAAAATGTGAATACGGATCAAAATTTACGAATCCCTCGTGTTCCCTGCTACCCTGTTGGAGTACAGGTTCATCAAACCACCCGCGCTTTAACGAATTACTAAGAGCAAAAGCATGGTGACTGCAGCGCTGACTGGATAGATGCATTGATGCATTGAGCCCCAGAAACCTCCAACACCGACCTCATGACTAAGCAGCCACCCAGCCATTCAACTCCGAGCAAAGTGAGCAACAATCAACCCAACGCAGAACCAATAACCACACCACCCATAACAAACAACCAAACAAACGCATCCCAAAGGTAACTCTCGCGGAAAATCCCACACCCAAGCCTCATAACCCTCCCTCCTCATTTTCCCCTTCTACCTTCCTCCCTCTTCCCACATCGTAACAACGCCACAACAACACCACCACACCCTCATCCTTCAAACCCCAAAACCCTCAAGAAAACACAGCTCCCAACGCTCGAACGTCGACAACGGCGTCAAAACCGCCCGCTTAACCCACAAGCCCAGCAGGTCTTGCTCCGTGTGCTCGCTTGTTCGTCGCTGCGACGTTGTGCTTTTTTCTTGGTTTTGCTTTGAGGTTCGGAGGGTCGGGAGAGCTGTGCGATACGCGAGATGGGGTCCAGCCTCCGCCGCATTCTCGTCAAGTGCTCGACGAAGTCGTGACAGTCAACAGCAAGCTCGTTTCAATCTTGCCGGAGATGACACTTCGACCCGATGCTGCGACTCGCTTGGGAAAGGTGGTTGAACCACTGCTCTTGTCGGACGAGACGTAAGGTTGGGAATACCAAACGTCTGAGGCTAAAGAATATCATAGCGCAACCGCCGCGGTGCGCTTAACAAAGTCGTAGCAACTTTGCCGGAGATGACACTTCGACCCGATGCTGCGGCTCGTGAGGGATCGCAACAACGCTTTCCTGGAGCGAGACACAAGGCTAGGAATACCAAACGTCTGAGGCTAAATATCGTCACAACCAACAAACGCGGCACAAAATGGATGAAGCGGGAGAAAAGTAAGACTCGCGTGGATGAGATTCATTCGAACGACTGTGCTCATTGAGAGCAGAGAAGAAAATCGTACCATGGACTAAGACCTCCCCTCGCAGCTCATATAGTCGTAGACGAGCTGCGTCCCGCGCAAAATCCATCCACACATTCACAGGGGAAGGCAGCAGGTTCCCTGAACGCAAAGAAGGTCACAGACGACATGGGAAGTCCTTCGATTCGGCGGGCTGGCTGAGAGGCTGGCTGGTCGATGTCGAAGGTTGAAGGAGTCTGAGACCGGATGCGATGGGGGAACCTGTGAAGGAGCCTGTGCTAGCCAATTTTGTTGGCTGAGTAGAAGGCACATCCAATCAGCGGCGCGGCCTCATCATCGCCGAAGCTCAGAGTCGTAACGGAATATCATTTTGGTTTACATACCTTTCAAGACACTGGTCGCTGATGACATGGGAAAGCCAACGCTGGTGGTCCGTCGAGAGGCGGACTGCTGCAGCGAGAGGCGAATAGTCTGAGGCCATGTTCTGCCGGGTGGACGGGGATGGTGGCTGTGGGATGGGTCTTTGCTTTTCGGAACGGAAATAAAGAGAGACGAAGTGTGAAGGGAGATGGAGGGTTTGGGATCAGGATCTTGGTATCGAGACGATGGAATGGTGTGATGAGGATGAAGACGAGGAGGAGAAGAAGTAAAAGGATCGAGGTGGTTGCACACGATGTTTAGATGCTTACACGATTGTTTACAAGAAAACCAGGAACAACTCATTTCTATCAACGTATTTGGTAGCATCGAGAATCAACGATGGACTCCCATCTCCCGAAATGCCTCTGGCACGATTAACGATGCGAGCAAACACGAGACCCCACCAACAGAACTGGCAACAGCTCCTACAATGTCAATCCGGCGGCTCGTTCCACGACCGAGAGGTAAGAAAGCTCACTCTTCCGTACCCAACTCGCCCCGGAGCGTTGACAGGCATGACCAAAGAGCTGTTCTCGTCTCGTCGGAACAATATCTTGCCATTTCACCGACAGGCAACCACAAAGAGTCTGTACCACGGGGACAAAACAATGACAATATCACAGCGAGAATGGAAGAGCTCTGTCGAACTTGTCAAGCAAAGTCAAAGACGAAATGGGACAGCAGGGTACGAGTCACACGGGACGACAAGGATGACTATGCAAGCGCCGAACTCGAATTCATTTCTCTACTTCAGATGTTTAAGCCAAACAAAGGTGACGCCCATGAATGCTCGAAAACACTCCACCCAGCAACATGTCTGATTTGTTGGTAGGAGAATTGCACAACAAACATCGGCTCCATGGTCTTGATGCGTCTATTTTTCTTTGAATCATCACTCGCATGCTCGAATGTCAGCTTAGCAACGCGTTCGTCCTGGGAGCTCCTGCGGTGGAGAGCCGATCGTTAAGATGTGTGCCAGAATCATCGATTGCTCACAAGTCGGATTTGAGAAAGGAGCAAATAGGTCGAACGGAACGAAATGTATTTCGATTATCACGCGTTTCTGGCGTCAATCAGGTTTCTTTCTTTCTCATGCCGAGTTTGACGCAATTTCCTCTTATCTCATGTCGTCTCAGAGGAAGTGCGAGGGCAACTGATGAATTCCGTTCATCACATCCGCTAAAATCCCTCTAACAAGAGCATTCCGTCCTCCCAATCACTGCCGCCCTTCCACACCTCCATTGTCAAGATCAACCACCTAATCCAAACTCTCAGCAAGCACAACAAGCCCAAACCTCACCTCTCCCTCCCCAGCATTCTCCTCCCTCTTGATAAAACTCCTCACACCCCATTGCAGCGCCTTCTCACTAAGCACATCCTCCCCCTCCCCAAGCACACCCCTACAAATCGGCCCCTTCCGCCTCCCATCCAACTCCCAAAGCTTCCCCGAGGCCTCACTCTTCACAAAACACACATAATGCAAATCCACATCCGCGTCCGCTTCGGGCGCCGCCGTGTCCCCTCCCGCGGCGGCTGTGGCGTGGGCTTTTTCGAGTGCGTCGGAGGATTCTATGAGCGCTGCGCGCGCGCGGGGAGGGAGGGTTGAGGCTTGGCGGACGAAAGTGTCGAGGTCGGAGTTGGGCAGGATCTGGGATTTTGCCGCGCCGTTGCTCACGCCGTGCAGGAGGCCTATGAGACCGCAGGCGTTTCCGATAGTCTGCTTGTACCAGATCACGTCTTCATCATAGTCCTCCTCTTTCTGCTCAGCACCAGAAGCGGGCCTATCACTATCCTCGGCGAACCGATCATGTCTGCCAGCATCTTCCTGCGCGCGGAAGGTTTCGTAGGATTTCGAGACGGGGAATACGAGGAGGAGGGCGTGGGCTGGGCGAGGCACGAAAGAGAGGAGGTCTGGGTCGTCGATGCTGAAGACGTCGTGGAAGGAGAGGGAGGGGGAGAGGCCGAGGGTGTGGAGGAGGGTTGTCATTGTTGTTGGGTTGTTTTCTTGAGGGGGATGTTAGCTTGTGATGCCGCTGGGATGGGTTTTGGTGAATGGATTGTCTGTCCATACCTAAAGGCACGAAATGTTTCTTCCCCGTCGCCGTTGATGTTTGCACCGGGGCAATCCCACTCGTGGCTTCGTTATCCGTGTTCGCAGACATTCTCGGCGAGATGTTTTTGTGCTTTTCGTCGAGGTGGAAATGGGTTTGATGAACGCTTGAGTTCTTCTATATGTTATGTTGTGGTGTATGTAAGAAATCTAAGGTGGAGTAGTAGTGTTGTACCTGAACATCACCAACCGCCCTTGCCTTCACTTCAAATGGAGGGGCAGAGCTGCAACCTCCCGCAGCTGCGATATGACGTCGACGCGTGGGAGGGTCCAAACTGTCGGTTCCCACGCTTGTTCGGTCTGCCGGTTGCATGACCGGTTAGTCGGGGAATGGTGGGATTAATCGGGAAACCTCCTCAAACCCCCAAGGAAAACAATGGGGGAATCCTTGGGGGAGACGGCGATCTCTTCTGTTCTGTACGAGGAAGCTGGGACATGTGATCTTCACGCATGTGAGTCGTCTCTCGACTGGAAAGAAGGCTGAAGGGAAATTGAAGAATCGCTTTATCAACTCTTCGTTCACGGAATTCAATCTACACCGAAGAAAGTGAACATAGCAGAAAGATGAATAAAAAGTATTTGTGGATTTCCTTATGCCTATGTGCCTAGAATGTACAATCATTGCGCTCGCGCGCTGGACTCTGCCGTTCTCTTTGCCAACCAACCTGTCCATCCGTCTATACCAATGAATTCCGTCGAAGGACGAAGAAAGGTAAGAGAACAAGAAATGCAACGGAAAGAGGAAGAAAAGTTGCAAAAGAGTAGTAGAAAAAAGAGAAAAACGCCTTCCAATGCTGTCGAACAGCCATATGATTATGCTTGAAAGAAGAGGAAAAGAAAAAATCTCCAACCACAGAAAAAAAAAACAAGCACGATGCCCTTCATGCCACCCCAATGCTTCCCTCCCACACTTAATCCTCATACCCCTTATACTTACGATACAACTTCTTATGCTGCTCCAAAAACATAAAAGTCGCAACAGTATGCGGTCCCAACCGAATGAAACTCGGCACCCAGCCCTTGAAAACCCAGCCCAGACCCTCCTTGGCCGTGATCCGCGTGATGAGACTGACAATACTTTCCTGCGTGTGCGCGCTCATGACGCGGGTTTTGATGACGTCGACGGGCGAGCAGACGGTGGTGGCGACGAAACCGGCCATGATGGACGCGGTGAAGTGGGTGGTGAGGTTGTCTCCTAGGTTCGTGCGTTGGAGGAGTTCCTTTTTGAAAACGTCGTAGCTGGCGAGTTGGGAGGCGGTCATGAGCACGGCGCGGATGCTGTTGGGCCAGACGCCGCGGAAGAGGCTGCGTACGCCTTCGTCTTTGACCATGCGGGCTAGACCGTCAATGGCGTGTTTGTAGTTTCGCCGCTGCTCGGCGGGGAGAGAGGCGTCGTTTTGCATGCGGACGTTGAGGATGTCGGCCGGGTTGCCGGCGATGCCGCCTAGGAAGCCGGAGGTGGAGGCCATGGCGATCAGGGCTGGTAATGAGGGTTGGGATTTGGCGCTGGTGAAGGTTTCTTTGAGCTCTTCGTAGACACCGAAGCGGGTGGTGCTGTATGTTATTTGGCGGAGGAGGGAGGCGGAGAGCTGAGGGGAGATGTCAGCCATTGGGTGTACTGTTTTTGCGCAAAGGTATGCTCTTGGGAGCGATTGCGAATGTGTCTTACTCCACGATATAACCCGGTAAACCCGTCTGACTTGACGACATGGGCGACCATCTGAACCATATTCTTGCGCGCTCCATCATGCGGTTGCGTTTGCAGTCTGACCTTGACATTGTAAGCTGGATGTGTGTGGTGGGAGAGTGAGGATTGTTCGACGAGATGCGTACCTTGACTGCAAAGATTTGATTAGCGACTTTCACACCTCACTTTAGAAGGATATTGGACTTACTCAGATCTAGAGGATGAGTGACAGAGGCGGCGAAACAACTGGCACTTCCACCAAACCACAATGGGTAGGAGATTGGAACATGCTGGATGTCTTTTGATTTTGCTTGGGCTTTTGACATTTTTGCGACGACAATCCTAGCGCATTGCTTGACGAGGCAATGTTGCTATGACGGGCCGAGCGAAGCCGAGGTTGGGTAAAAGGATAATAGGGTTGAGGATATGGTTAAATGAGGTGTGGGTGTAGAAAGAGGTAGGTATGGCTATATGGGTGGGTTGTGCAAGCAGTGAATTGCAAGCACATGCAAGCAAAGGCGCAAGTTTGAGTTTGTGACGTGCCGCTGCCGATCTGCTTGCCATCAGCTTCTTCTTCTTCTCCGACCAAACGGTAGCCGGGTGCTAGAGCCTCGGTTATCTCGGTCCGTCTTTCTCCCACAGCTCCCTGATAGGTGACAGTGTCGATAGTCGACCTCCTTGCTCTGGCACGTGTGATAAGTTGATGTTTGGCTGCTGGTGGGGGCCAGCTGATCAGTACTAGTAGTAAGTGACAAGTCCTCTCGGCCGAATGCAGTACAAGTCGGCGACTGTCACCTCTTCCTCTCTTCCTCTCTGTGTTCCCTTTCTTCTATCTGCCATCACCCACGAGTCAAGCACATACATCTTCCCTGCTTGATATTCACTCTTGCACACACCTCTCTTGTCATCAACACCTCCTTACCTCACTTACATCAACAAACACCCTCAAACCCCACTCAACACATCCACCATGGTCGCCGACGCCCTCGTATACCACCCGGCAGTAGCCCACTACCAAAAGTTCGTCGCCACGACTCGTAAGTAAACATCCACATCCGCAATCCCACTTCACACTCCCACGTCTAACAACAACTCCCTCCCACAGTCGGCCGCGACAAAACCCTCCGCACCATCCAATACTTCTCCCGCTTCCTGGCCTGGTACCTCCTCCGCACGAACCACACGCAACAAACCGTCGAAGTCTTCAATGGCCTCAAAAAGAACTTCGGCACCGTGCGCAAGGCCATGCGCCTGACCAAATTCATCGAGCACTTCAAACTCGCCGCCGTCGCCTCGGACGCGCAAACCGCCGACCCCGTCGTCAAATACCTCGCCGTCGGCCGCCAGCTCGGCTACGCTTTCTACATGCTCCTCGACAACATCACCTACCCCGACGCCGCGGGTATTCGCAAGTTCTCTGGCGCTGCGCGTCTGCAGAAGGAGGCTTACCGCGCTTGGCTGGCGGGCTTGACTTGCAATGTCATTGCGGGCGTGTATGCGCTTTACAACATCCGTCTGGCCGCCAAGAAGCAGGAGGATAGCGCTGATGCCGAGAAGGCCGTGGAAGTGAAGAAGTTGGCCAAGTATGTTCTTGCAGAAAAATACACTTTTACACGTTACGTCTGGAAATGCTGACAATGAAACTACAGGGACAGAAGCACCGCCCAACTCCAGCTCATCTCCGACCTCTGCGACTTGACTGTTCCCAGCAGCGGTCTCGGCCTCCTCAACCTTGACGACGGCATTGTGGGTCTCGCTGGTACGCTCAGCAGTCTGATCGGCTTGTACGGCGCGTGGCAGAAGACTGCGTAGAAAATTCCTCAAAGTCTACAATTCTTGGGGTTTCCACACAACCAAGTCTATCCAGCCGATTCGCGCCCAGTAGTCGCCCAAAACATCCACCCACGCGCGTTTCTTATTCCTGCAACGCCGCCCGGCGCGTAAGATATATAGACGCGACCGACTGGGAAGGATGAGGGCCACTCATTCATCCTGACTTTCTAGATACCTTTTGTTGGTGTACTTTTGGAGTTTTTTGTTCTTTTTGATGGCGGAAACGCTTTGGATGAATTTTTGTGAAGGGGGAGTTTTTACTTACTTTCGTAATTTGTTGTGTACTCGTGAAAAGATCTTGCGCGCACACACCAATCGCATCGTCATCCCAAACCGTCTGGAAAGGGAATATCTACTGATGGGTCGTGAAGTGGCCGAGGCAGATCTGTATTTACGTGCGAGGATCTTGTTGACTTCGAACAAGGTAGGTCGCGACGCTGGTGGAGTCGATTCATCGCGAGCGGCGGAAAGCTTTATTACCGTCAACAAGACAGGAGGCAAGTTGTGTTATGTTTCTTTTGAAGTGTCGAGACGGAGATGCTCGAACTACAAAGACAAGGGTGGTTAAGGCGATCTTGCCTATGGACCCTTAGTAGGAATGGGTAAAAATAATAAGTTCGTATGGCTTCCACTAAGAATAAAAAGGTCTCCTCCGGAATACAATAAGGAGTATCACGAATTGAACCGATCCGTGTCGGATCTTCTATGCTTGCAAGGCTGGCAGCGACACAGTGTCATGGTGTTTCACAGAGGAATCAAACGAGAAGCATGAATTGATACGAAAGAATGCTTTGCATTATACCATTTTCCTCACCGTCAAGCACAGAAGGTACGCAGGAGCTTCAGTCAGGCATTTTATGTGTTGATCGGGACGGTTCCCGCGGGTGCGTTACCCGACAGCTTTTCGAGACAAGAAGATCCTCAGGTCTTTGCCGCTTAAAGACCCCGACAAACAACGCCATTTGAATTATTTTCCATCAAACGACATTTCAGCACGGCTCGTGTATGAATACTACATGAGTTGATTGCAGGAGTCATAAAGCAGTCATTTCGATCTTTTATTATAGTCACGCCTGCCTCGGCTTCGACTTTATTATCCTAGAAAGCAAACGTCATCGTCAACAAAATAAATACGAGAAGACTGGATTTACGAAACCTCCAACAATCTTCACAAAACCACCACCTGGAAAGAAAAAAAAAATCACTCAAACGAAGAACAACCAACCCCCTCCGCCCACCATGTCCCACCCAACCTACACCCCCACGCAACTCTCCCAAATCTACGACCGCATCTCCCTCCCACCCCAACACCGCCACCTCCCCAGCGCCCAAACAACAACTCTCACACGAACCCTCTCCACCGGCCTGCCCCTCCTCACCACCCTCCAAAAACACCACATAACCAGCATCCCCTTCGAGAACCTCGAACTCCACTACTCGCCAACCAAAACCATCGTCCTCGACATCACCCACATCTTCGACAAAATCGTCACCCAAAACACCGGTCGGGGCGGGTATTGCATGGAGAATAATCTCTTCTTTGCTACGCTTTTGAGGAGTCTGGGGTTTAGAGTCATGAGTTCCGGCGCCAGGGTTAATGCTGCTGGGCCCGAGGATGGGGCGAATGGTGTCAAGGAGAGGTGGTTGGGTTGGAGCCATATGACTAATATTGTGACGTTCGAGGACGGGAGGAGGTTCATGGTTGATGTTGGCTTTGGAGCCGGGCAGGCTACGCATCCGGTTGAGCTTGTGGATTCGGTGTCGAGTTTGAATGTGAAGCCTGAGCAGAGCGTGAGGGTGCGTTGGGGCAGGATTTCTGGTACGGAAGACGAGGCATCGAAACTGTGGATTTTCGAACGACAAGACGAGACGAATGGTGCTTGGATGCCGGCGTACTGTTTCCCGGATAATCTGGAATTCTTACCGGCGGACTTCGAAGTGGCGAATCATTACACTTCTACTAGTTCGAGGAGTTTTTTCACGTACAAGATTATGGTGGTGAAGTTCTTGCTTGATGAGGCGGGAGAGGAGGTTGTGGGGAATCTTGTGATGGTAGGGAATAAAGCGCATAAGAGAGTGGAGGGCGTGAAGGAGGAGATGGGAGTTTTTGAGAGGGAGGAGGAGAGGGTGGAGGTTTTGGAGAGGGTTTTTGGGATTTCGTTGACGGGGGTGCAGAGGAGGGGAATTCAGGGGATGGTTAGTGCTCTTGCTGGTTGAGGCTCTTGTTGATTAAAGGAAGCTCGGGAGGTTGGCTGGGAGGGGTTGGAGGTTTGGAGATTGGATAAAGTTGGGCTTTGGAGGGAGAGGAGATGGTGGGAGTTGAACGATCAAGCGATCTGAGAACAGTTTTAGAAATGAAGTTTGGCTTGAGGTAGCAAGTTATGTATATGTCATCAGCTCTGGCTTTGAAGTCAGGAAGGCATCAATGAACGGATCACATCATGTGCTATAGTCTACGAAAAGAAGAAAATGTAAAGGCCAAGCTTCTCCGTCTCCCGGTAGCACACGCCACCAGGGTCGGGATAAAGAAACATGTAGTACGGGGATAGATAACATGGAGATGGAAATCAGGCCGATGGAGAGCTGTAAGGTCGACAGCCGGTGAATTTTATGGCAAAAGATGCTCTTCCAGAAAGGCCCGAAGAGATTGATCATGCCGATCGCGTTCATTGCTCCTGTCCTTCGATTGTTTTGTTCTCGTGTGAGACGCTCGCAGTCCTACTTACGCGTCTTCTGGTGCGCCTGACGACAGTCTCGGGAGCAGTAGACGGCAAATTCGTAACGGCTGCGGTGTTTGAGCAAAGGCTGGATAGCCTGATAGATGTTGCGGGTACTGCAGATCGATGTATTAGTCGTCTTTGGAGCTGAAAAGGCGGTTGAAGGAGTACGATGAGCTGTCCTAGTTGTTGGGTGATGAGGGATGCGTTTGATGGCAGTCAATTTAGCGATTCATCTAGTGTTCAGTCACAGGCGGTTCTTTGCCCAATGGCACGCTTCAAGGCTACACACAAGAAGCGCACGTCGGTCAAGCCTTCGTTGCAAGCAAGATTGCATGGACAGGGATGGCCTCTGGATATGAGCGCGCAGAGGAACAAGGCACTGACTGCTCGCATTAAATCAGAAGACATGCGTCTTACTGCACGATGTATGGATATAGAGACGACTTCATTGGGATGGACTGTGCCTCGAACTATGTGCGTCGTCGTATGGGCAGGAATTGCTGTTCTTTGGAGTGCTTGAAAAGTCGAGATTGATTGTCATCATAATCTGTTAATATTGTATATCTTACATGCCTGAGAAGGGTCGGGTTCCGCTCCTGGGAAGCGAATCGCCAGAGATTCTCCCGCCGCGAAGCCTTGGATGATGAAGTAGCACCAACTGGAGATGTGTCTCGCCAGCAATTGCTGCCAGTGCTCTTGGCGGACGATGTTGTCGAACCTGGCCCATTAGAAAGCGACGCGCCTCGAAGCTTTAAGGCAGAGCCACTTTGCCGCTTGTGGTGCTCTGCTGCCGTTTGGTATCCCGCTTGCTCCATCATCCGTTTAGCCAAAAGTGTTTCCATGGGACCGGTCGTGATACCCAGGAACTTCCCATCCACTATGGCCCAGCCCGGACGCATGAGCGCGAATATCGAGTAGCATGTTGTATTCACTTCTTCAATAGTGCCATCCCCATCTCACTTCTTCCCGTCCTTCGCCGCTTGAGCCGGCAGATCGCTCGTCTTCTTCTCCTTGTCCCACCAATCCTTCCAGAACTTTTCATCCTCCACGCGCTTCTTTTCCTTGGCCATCCTTTCCTCCCGTCTCGCATCCATAGTCGCAAACCATTCCTCTCGGGCCGCGTCCTGTTCCTCGCGCGTAGCGTACTGGTTCATACAGGCGTTCATCGCCTTCTGTTGGGGCCGGCATGTGAATGTCGCGGTGAATGTCTTGTTGGTACAGCAGGCAGCGAATTCTTTTGAGTGGATTTTAGCTATGTTTGGAACTGTATGACGGGTTGCAATGTCTCTAAGACATACCTCTCACTTCTTCGGCGCACTTGTTTCGTACGCGCTTGTAGTACAGCTCGCGCACTTGTGACTCCTGACTTGCGGACAGAGGGATGGGCTTTCGTGTAGGATTGAGAGGAGCGCCATCGGGCGCTGTTTGTGTCGTCATGATTATTGCTGTGGGTATTATTGTATTGGTGCAATCGCAGCAGTCTGCCGGCGCATTGGAAGTTGGAGGAGGCTCGAGGCTAATCAGCCGGGGGCGGGCCGACCGCTTCCTCAAATATCAAGAAGTCAAAAGGTAGTTACCTCACTTCGCCTAGTTGTCTTGTTCACCTTACGTCTCTACGCTATAATACCAAACAGACTTCAGTCCAAGTCTCGGAACTTATCAACAATGTACCTTGATCTGTCAAAATTATGATGGTCGCGGTTTCAATCTCTTTTCCGCCCTGTCACTAGTGTCGTACACGGCTTGAACTTTTCGCACATGAGCTGCGATCCCTGAGGCTGTGAACATGATGTCGTTGAAATACAACGACCGAGACTGACAGCTCCAGGCGAAGAGACGAAAGCAGAGACCCAGGCCACTCAATAGCGTGCTAAGATTCTGCAGAATAAAAAGATTAACGCCTCCTAATCTATCGTCTTTTGCATACCACTACCCGAGCAGCGGCAGCCACTTGTTGGACTTGGTATGCAGGTGGCGTGTGCTGCATGATACAGATACAGCATGTGGCGTGACCCTTCGCCTATGTACGACCAGCGCTTACGGGCTCAGCCTCGGGAGGCCGCTACAGCCTTGTCATATAAGACGCCTACCCCCCAGCCTTTCTCGAAAGCTGAGTTGTCCACAGTCACTGCTCACTTGGTACCTGCGATCGACCTGATCACCACAAGTTCAGCATGGCGACCGGAGCTGAAGCCATCGCCATTGTCCAGCTCATCGACGCCTGCATAGGCATCACTGACACGATCATCAAGATCGGTTCCGCTGTCAAAGACGCCCAGGGACTACCACCAAAGCTGAAAGAGCTTTGGGAGAAGCTTCCTGCCATCGAAGAGCTTCTCAGCGACGCACAAACGAACTGCGAGGAAGGCAAAGTCTCCGAATCTGCTTGCGAAAGCGCAAAGCCAGTTCTCCAGCAGTGTGAAAAAGCCTTGGCTGAATTGCGGGACATCTTCAGAAAAGCTTGTCCAAAAGATGGGGAGAATCGCGGAAAACTTCTCTGGAAGGGTATGCGAACTGTTTTCTTGGGAAGAGAAAGCAAGGTGCAGAAGCTTCTAGTGGTGATCCAAGACAACCTTCGGCTCTTGGATCAGAAAGAGCTCTATCACATCGGCAATAGGTTGGATGAGCTACAGCAAATCACCGAAGAACTTTCTCATGAAGACGCCATCACATACGCGACCTATGGAACCGGGAACATCTTTGCAACCTCAGGCGGCACGTCTACGAACCTTGGGCATAGTGGACAAGGTAACATCATTCACGCGGGGACGTACCATTCGCATGGACCTAGTACGTAAGCACGAGTTCCATACATTTCACCGCGGTGCATGTAGCTCAATCTGAGATTTCCTTTCCTGTTATGATCTGTTGTCGGAATATTTAGGTGTACGCTTCTATACCTCACAGCATGATACCAAGCACATGGCGTGCTTAGCTCGCGACCATTCATTTGTTAATGATACATGGCTGACGGCACGCCGCACTGCATGTCAAGCGCAGAGCCATTACAGAATGTATTGTAGCAGTAGTATAGTAGCTTAGATACTCTTTTGGCTACTGGCAGATCTCTATCCTCAATCAATACGGCATTTCACACACATAAGGTAGTCAGGCATAGAGCTGACGTTATTTGCTAGCTCACGTACATCAACTCACTGAGCAACCAGAGACTCCGCCTCCACCTTCATCCAACGTACCATTCCGCCACGATAACAGTTTCATCGAGCGTCCAGCATTGACAGATCAAATTCACAACAAGCTGTCACAGCCAGGGAGAATAGCTGCAATAGTAGGACTCGGCGGGCTGGGGTAAGCATGTACGCGACTATGACAAGACAGCCCTGCTGACATACAGAAGGAAATCGCAACTTGCAATTGCATACGCCCTCGGACTTAGGAAACGTTCGCCAGAGACATGGGTGTTTTGGATTCACGCAAGCAACGTGACGCGATTCGAGCAGAGCTTGCGAGATGTTGCCAACCTGGTCAAACTCAAAGGCAGACAGGACCCAAACGCCGACATCCCCTTGCTGCTACAAAGCTGGCTACGTGACAGGAGCAAGGGTGAATGGCTTCTGATTCTTGACAATGCCGATGATCCTGGATTCCTGGTTGGAAAACCAGCAGAATCGAATGACGAGCCGTCGCCGCAAAGGCGAATCGACTACTTCCCTTCGCCAGAACACGGATCAATGCTGATCACGTCACGAAGCAAGAACGCTGCGCTGGAAATCGTTCAGCACGAGAGCATCATTGACGTGCAAAAGATGAGCGAAGACGAAGCCGAGAGGCTGCTTGACAACAAGCTTGGTCGGTCGGGCCCAGACAACAGGATGCTTGCGGTGGAGCTTGAATGTATACCATTGGCCATCTCACAGGCTGCGGCTTACCTTTCGAAGATGGGATCCCAATGTTCCGTTGCTGAGTATTTGAACAGGATCCAGCAAAGCCCGCAGTCCCGGACAAGTCTCTTACAGAGAGATAATCCCGACCCGAGTCGAGACAGAGAGGCCAGTAACTCCATTCTGTTGACCTGGCAAATCTCTTTCGAGTACATTCACAGCGAGGAACAGTCTGCCGCCGATCTCCTTGGGTTGATGAGTTTCTGCGATCGGATCGCTATACCAGAGCTGCTCCTGGTCGCAGATCTTGACGACAAAAAACATTCCAAAACGTCAACCGAGGAGCCCTCAAATAGATCACGCAACCGCCCAGAATTCGATGATGACATCGCAACGCTTCGAAGCTTTTCCTTCGTCACAGACACCACGACCAAAGGGACCTGGGAAATGCACAGACTGGTCCAAAATGCGATACAGTTTTGGTTGGATTCTCACGGGAAGCTCTCAGAGGTCTACGAGCGGTTCATCCATTGCCTCGACTCTTGTCTTCCGTATGGTCGATTCAAGGACTGGCCAGTCTGCCGAACACTATACCCGCACGCAATAGCCATAACAGGAGACAAACCTTCGAGTAAACAAGCGCTTCTCGAATGGGCCTCGATCATGTACAAATCCTCAAGTTACGCTGAAAGGCAGGGTAAGGATGATGAAGCCCTGGCTATGGCAAAAGCGTCGGCAGACATCAGCAGGAAAGAGTTCGGCGAAAATCACATATTTACAGCACGGAGTCTCCACATGGTTGCGCGTGCGATGTGGCGAAGGAAAAAATTGATAGAGGCCGAAGCGCTTCTGAAAAAGGCGGCAGACATCTCAAAATCGGTTTTCGGGGAAAATCATGTAGAGACGATGATGTACATGGGCAACCTGTCCGTGATACTGAGAGGCCAAGAAAGGTGGAAAGAAGCAGAAGAAATCCAGATGAAGAGTTTGACGTATTATAAGACTGCGTTCGGCGAGATGGATGAAGAAACACTAAAGAATATGTCTAACCAGGCAAGGATCATTGCCGAGCAAAAGAGATGGAAAGAAGCCGAGGAGCTCCAAGTGAAGACATTGACGCTTTGCAGATCAGCACTTGGTAACGAGCATCCGCTCACTACTGGGAGAATGACAGATCTTGCCGTGACCTACGCTTATCAAGGACGTTGGACGGAAGCTGAGAAGCTATCAATGGAAGCAGTCCCTTACGCTAAGAAAGTGTATGGCCTACAGCACCCTGTGACTCTCAATGCAATGGCGAACCACGAATGGATTCAGGAAGAATTGCGAAAGTCAGCTGCATCAACACCTCATGAAGAAGTCGACTTGGCACAATATGGACCGGAACAAACCAAACTACCAAACCACGAGGACACATTTTTCGAAGAAAACCAGTCCCTTGGGAAAAGCAAACGCAAACTTACGTTGCGACTTTTCGACAAGTTCCGCGGCAGAGGGAAGGAGTAGTGACGTTACGCACTTATTGTATAAAAGCTTTTGTACAATGTTCTTGAGATGGGGTCCACACTGACGAGAAAATAATCTGATTTACATGACCTCAAAATTCTCTCAAAATCATAAAAACGCATAACATTTCCTTTGGGGTCATTGTAGATATCTGCTTCAATGCTTTGACAGAGGACTTACCTATGCCAAGCACAACATGGCAATTCAGAGGAAAGAAAGAACCGCACAAAGAACGAACCTTCAACAAACTGCGGCACAGAGCAGGAACAATAGGCACTTTGCAAGATTGTTTAATGATACACTACACACCTTGGCCATAAGCCAGGAGCAATAAAAGGCATCAAACCAAAAGAATGTCTTAAACCTCATCCTTCCACACACATCCAGAAATACATCCCTCATCATTCAGCAAGCCAGGTTTCCCCTTTCAGCAAACTTCACCGCCCTCGCGTCGCGTCGTCACTATCTAAGCCTTGAAAGTACGGGGAACGTACTGGACCTCGCAGTCGGCCTTGTTGTCCTGGTTACCACTCTGCTGGGCCTGGGAGTTGTCCTGGTTGGCCTGGACGGGAGCGCCGTTGTTGGAGTCGGAGTTGCTGCCCCAGGAGTTGGTCTGCTCTTGGTTGTTGTTCTCGGTGGAGACGGTCTCTTCGGAAGAGTCGGAGGAGGACTCAGATGAGGACTCAGGGGCGGACTCGGAGGTGGAGTTGGAGGAGCCGGAGCTGGAGGAGGAAGAAGAAGAAGACTCGCCACCGCCGTTCACAACAGTGCCATCGCTGGAGCCATCGGCAGTACCCCAGGTGGAACCACCGGGGATGAGAGCCGGGCCGACGGTGTAAGGGTACTCAGAGACATCAGTCCAGATGTTGAAGATGACAGCATCGTCGCTGGGCTGGACGCCACCAGGGATGCTGATGGTCTCGACCTCAGGGAGGGAGTCGACAGTGGAGCCCTCGACCTTCAGCTGACCACAGGCGTAGTAGTACTCAGCGCCGTCAGGAGAACCCTGAGCACCGTGGAGAGCGACGTGCTCAACGCGGACGAGGTACTCGCCGTCAGGGATGGTCTCGGGGATGGTGAACTTGATGCCGGGCTCGCCCCAGGTGCACCAGGCGGTGGTCAGCGCGCCCTCGTTGCCGGGGTTGTCGCAGAAGAGGGTGTCTTGGATCTTGAACCATTCGCCGGATCCGTCGTCGGACTTGACGTCGTCGGAGAGGGACATGTAGACCTGGGCGGGGCCTGCAATGTTTGTTAGTAAAGCATTCGTCTAAAGAAGCAACGAAGCAACATACCAGGGTGCTCAATGGAGTTCATGCCGAAAGCACCGTTGAAGGCAACAGAGTCACCCGGGCCGACAGTGTAGACATCGGTGTTGGCACCGCTTTCTCCGCCAGGCTGGCAGCGGAAGTCGTCGGAGAGGATCTCCTGGCCCTTGGTGGGCATGTAGCCACGAGTGTGCTCGCGGATGTAGCCAGTGCCAATCTCCTCACCGTTCACCTCGAGCCTGTCGAAGGTGTAGTGGGCGCTGGCAGCGGCGGCGAAGGCGATGACGGAAGCGGTGGTCTTCATTTTGGAGGAGTGGTTTGTTGGTTTGGTGAGGTTGTTTTATGAGATTTGTTGGAAGGGATTGAGGTTCAAACTTCGATCAACGAAGGTGAATAACGAATGAATGAGTTGGTAATGAGAGAACGGGATGATGGAGAAGATGAACTGAATGAGTATGGATAGTCCGACTTACCTGCTGGAGGGCTCCCATCTTATACCGAAGACATCCAGCTGCTGAGCGAGCGCTAAGCCAGTCGTCTTTGCATCCCATGTCACCGTTCACCTTGGCCACAAGGTTACAGAAGTCGGGGGCGAACAAGACCCCACTCGCTTGGACTGACTAGGCGCCAGGTCGGATGGACAGAGCGTGCAAAATCGAAGACGCCATGTGTTATCGTTAGAGATATATTTGACAGCTTTCTCGAAATGGATGTAGCATGTCCGAGCGGGCGTGTTCGGTGGTGGTTTGCGACAGTCGGCTCGATTGTGGCGTCTCGCCTCCTGGTCACCCCGGACATGGGTTGTTGACGCCAGTGTGTCTGCATGGTGGGCCGCATTCTTTAACGACCGCTCGGCGAGATCGAGCTCGCATATCTCGGCTCGATCGGACGTGACATGCATACTCTGATGGTCTTGGGAATTGTCCTTTGTTTTGAATGCTGCAATCAAGGCCGTGAACGTGCCAACAATCCCAACAAGTAGTCTTCATCTCGCTCATCCTAGGACATTTCAAGTTTAGCAATTCTTCGGCATTTCACAAGTCTTCAAGGCAAAGTTTGCGCACCAGCAAAACGGACATCGCTTGGACGGTTCCGACGGCCTTGGCGTTTCAGGCTGGCGAGCAACCTCCTTGATTTTAGATTGAAAGCATCGAGTGCATGTCGATGCTCCCTTGTATCTTCTCCCAAGCGTTCGTATGGGAGAATTCCGCACCGTGATAATGGTTCTCTTGGCTTGTTCGGCAGTACTGGCGAAAGGCTGAAGGCGTCATTTTTTCTGCTATCCCTGACGCACGAGGCTGGATTGTCGTATTTCTCGTATGGTCGCTTGCAGTATGTCGAAAACTCCAAGATGAGAGATGTCTCGTCTCTATTAGCGAGATCCTCAAGATTTCATCTCAAAGCTGCTGGGGTAGGTACAGAGATTCGATAGAAGGCGATTGGTGGGCGAGCCAGGCGCTCAGGAAGCAGGCGTGGAAGCTGCTGCGAAGCTCGTGAGCTGCCTGAAAAGCGATCACGGTATGGACGGATCGTAATAGTCCGTAGAGTGTTTTCCTCCGCCTCGTCATATAATCAAAGGATAGGTGAGGTCGAAATAACAATCATCAACTTGGGGCTCAGGTTAGGGCATAGGGTTGGGTGGTACAGGGCTTTGAGGAGGATGTTGACTTCACATCTACGGATGGGCATACCTTTGAGCTTTATATATCTTATATACTCTTTCAAGCGGCTATTTTCGAGTCATTTCCTCAAATTTGCTCAATGGGTGTTTGGTTACGAATGCTCGCATTTCAGGCTGATGGCTGAGTTTCAAGCACTGACGTGACCATTTTGCTCTACACCATGTATTCTGGCTCTGGTGCTTTGGCTAGGCTTTGCGATGTACAGAAAGACGATGAAACAGTGCGCGGAGGAAGATGGCTGTTTCACTATGTATCGTATCATTTGTTGGGCAATCTTTTTCTCATACCTGAGCATTTGCAAAAACACCATAAACGCACACAAGGCCCTTGATTTCTTCATCTCCACCCTTATATCATGCTTCATACTGTCCATCACACGACGACAACGCAAACAGACCTCCCCTGAAACAACATCGCGAACAACACCCTAAGCAACAACAAAACTCTGCACCCCCCACCCATAAGCCCTCTCCAACCTCCTCGCCAAAATCAGCAACTTATACCCCTCCATGTCCGCCACATGCGGCCTGTGCAACGTGATAGGCCTAACCTCCATCGAACTGGGCGGATTGAAAGTGTACACGGACCCACCGTGAGGCGTGACGGAGAATCCCAGGTCTGCCATTGCGGACGCGAAATCGGTCCAGGAGATGGAGCCGCGAGCGGAGGATTTGGAGAAGAGGCTTGTCAATGTTGAGGATGTTGAGGGTTTGACGGTGAATTTTTGGGGGGTGGGCTTGGGGTCTGGTTGGGGCGCTGGGGTTGGAGGGGAGGTGATTGTGTAGGTCGAGGAGGTGGTGGGGCGGGTCTTTTCTTTGGCGCTGCGGTGAGATATGCGGTCTTTATCGTTGTCGTTTTCCGAAGGCGAGGAGGAGCTGGGGAGGGGTACGTAAGTTGTTTTGCTGTTGGTCTTCTCTCGTTTTGCTTTTGCCTCTAGACACATCTTTTCCAGATCTCTCAATGAATCCTGGACGAGAGACTCGTGCAATGAACCTAGCGGCGCTCCTGTTTCTTTTGTGACGAGATCGTCAAGCGCGGCAAGGGCGCTCGAGGCCATTTGCGGCTCGAGAAGGTTGTCCATCGGGACTAGAAAGTCGCCAAAGTCAGCCTTCGACTTGAGACCGTCCAGCTCAGTTTCCAGCGCTGCAGAACGAGCTGTGAAGAGGAGTCCTGACTTTCGTGATACAGGCGTCATGGGGAGGGCCGTGGACATGATGTGCATGAAGCTGACTATGATGACCAGCTCGCCCAAAGCAGCCATCTCAGCTTCGCTGAGCCTCTTCCGATCACCTTCGTAAAGGGCATTGTGTTCGTCTAACTTGTGTGTCCACTGCAACGCATCGGCGGGAGAGGTGTCTGGGTGGCAGATTCGAAGAATGTAATGTAGTTGAGGGTCGGAGACCGTACAGTCTGCCGGCTGGCCTTTCATGACAATCTTTGCGCCGCCAGATGCGTCAGTCATGCGCTTGAAGCGTCTGCTGGTGAAGTGTGTTTGTGCAGCAATCTTGCGCTTGAAGCTCTCTTGTGTCCGGTGATACTCGGTATGACACGTGTTTGACAGTTCTTGCAGGACGATGCCTCGCTTGAGTTTGTCGCTCATGTTGTCCAGTAGCTCAAGAAGGTGGAGAATGTAGTCCCAGATCGCGATGGACTTGACCGCCGTCGTCACAGAGTCGAAGAAGGCAGAACTCAGGTGACGGTCTGTCATCACCGGAAGTATACGGCCTTTGTCGTCAGGCACCAGCTCTGAGCGACTCCAATATGCGGTGTTGACAGCCTGGTTCAGTACGACTGGCTCAGAACGTAGGGGGTGAAGGTGGTCCTCGAGTGCAGTCTTCGACTCCAGTGCGTGCGCGCGCACTTGTGGCAGAGAACTTGTCAGAGACTTGGGTTAAATTTTGAGATTGGAGATTGCACTGACAAACGCTTGATTGACGTCTTTCTCCGGGGCTATCTTTTTCCGTGTCTCGGATCCAAGGTCCAGAATCTCTTCGACGATGTGATTGAGGTACTGGAAGAGAAACTGCTGCCTGAACAAGATAAGTTGGCCGATCGCCCGTGGCATCACGAATGAAGCAGCGCTTTCGAATGGGATTTCTGGAAAGACCCCTCCTGCATTTTTTCCACGCAGAATATGTAGCCCGTAAAACTCGCCGTCGAGGAAGACGGTCTTTTCTTCGCTGGATGCATGTGCGTAGGCATGCCAGTCTCCTCCATCACCTCGCGGTCTCCGGGCATTCCATTAGTGCCTTCGTAAAGCTGGTCGCGCAGCGGTGTTAACGCTCGAAATTCGAAGATGGTCAAGAAGTGTTCCGGGGTTGAAGTCATGTCCTTCAGATTGTACTCGGGGATGTACATGTAAAGGTCACCTAGCCTGATATCGCGGCTGTGTCTGAGTACTTCGCCATCGCCGGTCGATTCTTTCATTGCTTCCTCTCGTTGCTTTGGGTTGAATCCGTGCCAGATGGTCTTCACTTTGCTGCCGACGTTGCGATGTTTGCGTTCGAGGTCGCGTTGCAGCTCTTGCACATCCAGCTGGCCATCCACCTCAAGCTTGTGATGGGTTTGCTGCGCCATGATGGCGATCAATGAGGTATCTGTAGTCTTGTGCAGCTGATAGACTGTAGGATTATATGTTCTTTCCTGGGAGAGGGTTTGGCTGGGACTTGAGTGTGTTTGTATGAGAGAAAGGTTCGGCTGAACAAACGGTTCGCGTGGCGTTTGCCGTCACCGCCGCATGCATTTACTACTGCAGCTATCTGCTGCAATGACTGACCATCCATACTTACATTGATCAGTGAAGACAATCAGTGAAGACAAACGTCTTTTATCAAACGGGCTTGAAAGGACTAACGTATCAAGAACATGCCGTCATCGGGATGTTAACGCCACAACGATGGCGCTGCTACCAAACTTCTCGGGACAAACCCAGATTGCAAACGGTCCAGACTCCTGAATCGTTGGTCTGTGGATTGTTGGAGGTGGATCAGCCTCCCCCGCATCAGTGTGGAGAATGGCTGAGAGCTGATGGCTGTTGGCTCGACTCGACCAAGACCTGGGCTTGAACCCACGCTGACCTAACTCGACGATCCCACCAGCTCGGTAATATCCAATATTGCCAAAACAACGTTGAAACCACCGAAACCACTCAATCCGTGCACCGCGTTCGCGACAAACGACGACACACCCTCAAACAGTCGCCAAGAGAGCCACTCCTGTACCCGGCCGAGACCGCGCGACGGCTACATACATGCGAATTGCTGTCGGCCTCCGCGCCTCATGAACAACGTCGACGAGCATGGAGTCACATCTTCTGGTGGAGATCCGGCCTCACGGCGCAATGTCGATAGCGTCCAGGCTACGCCCAGCAGCACCAACAAGAGAGGGAGAGGTAGAGGCGGGAATCGCAAGCCGGCCTTGCAAGTGATATGTCTAGGCGCGAGCGGTGGGCCTAGCGAGGAGAATGTTACTGCTTTCTTGGTGAGGAGCGCTGCCACAGAGTGGGCGAAAGGGAGCATACTCGCGGTAGATGCGGGAAGCCATCTTGCGCCGATCACAAGAATCGTTGAGAGAGACTTTGCTCTCACCAAGCAGGAAGCAGAGGCAGAGGAGAGGCGCGAGGCATCAAAAGGAGCTCAGACACCAGGACTAAGCCAGGATCTCGCGAGAACATCGCTGTCTCCTACACAGGATATGGAAGGCGACACGGAGAGCTCCGATGCTGAAGAAACGCCCAAACCGGAGCCCATGTACATGTCACATGGCCCGTTCAAAGGCATGAAGCTGCCGCATGCTTCGGCCAGAGCAAATGCGCTGCATCTACTGCAGACGTATATTTCGACATATCTCATAACACATCCGCATCTGGATCATATTTCTGGTTTTGCGATCAACACCGCCGCATTTCACGCAACTTCCAAGCCGAAGACTCTCGCCGCTTTGCCCGGTACTGTTGATGCTGTCAAGAGACATATATTCAACGATGTCATTTGGCCAAACCTCAGCGATGAAGACGGTGGTGTGGGGTTTGTGACTTTCCAACGACTAAAGGAAGGCGGCGATCCCATGGTGGGCGAGGCTGAAGGTCGTGGATACATCGATGTATGTGATGGACTAGGTGCCAAAGCGTTCAAAGTCAGCCACGGTGTATGCACCAAATCTCCACCTGCACATCACCACCGCGGCAGCATTCCCAACATTGCAGACATCAACCATGGGGGGTCAGCTGACTTGACTGGTCAAAATCTTGGACGATCATTGTCGCAATACTCCACCCCAGGCACTCCCGGACCAACACCTAGAACGAGCTTCCACAATAACCAGCCTTCACCACATATGCATCCTCAAGAGTCTTCTTGCGTGGTAGACAGCACAGCCTACTTTATCAGAGATAGCGAAACTGGAAGGGAGATCCTCATCTTCGGAGACGTAGAACCAGATTCCCTATCCCTCACACCCCGAAATCACATTCTCTGGGCGGAAGCAGCAAAGAAAATCGCCAGCGGCTGCCTAACCGGCATATTAATTGAATGCTCCTACGACGACAGCCACTCGGACGAATACCTCTTCGGCCACCTCGCCCCCCGCCACCTGATCACCGAACTCAGCGCCCTCGCCAACCTCGTGCGCGAAGCCCGCTTCCAACTCGACGCCGACGAGAAACACATCAAAAAGCGCAAACGCTCCGGCATCTCCAGCGGCGAGGTAGCCCGCCACGCCGTAGGCGAAAGCGAGCGCAAACGCAGCCGCAGCCTCGCAGGCCGCACAGTCACCCAAAACCACCGCCGCCGCAGCGAACCGGACCACACCATGCCCGATTCGCCTCCCATGCAGGCCTCCACGGGCCCACCCTCCCCCTCAAACAACACCTCCGACGCCCCCGACACCCCCATGTCCCCCATGTCCGGAACCTCCCACCCGCACTTCCACGCCCAAAACAGGCCACACTTCGGACCAAACGGTTTCCCCAAAGCGAGCACATTCTCCTACCCCGGTCAGGAGTCTCCTGCGGCGAGTTCCGCACAAGAAGCGTGGGAACCTCCTTTGAAGGGTTTGAAGGTTGTTATTATACATGTCAAGGATACCTTTAAGGACGGACCGCATGTCAGCGAGGTTATTGAGGAGGAATTAAGGACGTATGAGAGGGCTTTGGAGGAGGATGGGAGGGCGTTGGGATGTGAGTTTGTGGTGGCGGGGAGTGGGATGGGTTATTGGTTTTGATTGTTTTTTGGGTGATATTTTCGTTTTTCTTTGGGATCTCTTTTCTTTGGGGAATGGTTGGGTCCTTTCCTTCGGGGTGGGATGGCATGAGAAATCGGAGGGATGGGAAGGTGGGAAAATCGGCGGGTTCTTTAGAAGGGTGGTTTGACGCGAAGGCGTTTTGGGTGGGTTTTCCCTTTCTTTTCTTTGGTGGGGAGGGGAGGATTCTTATTCCTGTAGCCATTTGTTTGCTCTTAACGTTTTGTACGATGTTCGGTTCTTGTTATGATGCGGAATTGACCATGATGGGTGGAGGGACCTACATTAGGTCGATGGGTTCGACGTTTCGGATGTTTTCTTGCTTTTGTAGTTGTTATCTGAATTTCTTCCAAGCAATTCGTCCCTTCGGATAGTGATAACTTCCTGACCACTAGCTAAGCCAATTCAAAATCTCTGGTACTCTAGGATGAACTCGATGTTAAATGGTTACATGTGCTGTGAAATGGGCAGAGGACGTTATTGCCTGTTCCGAAGTCGGCCCGCGCTCTCCATCTCGTCTTCAGGCAGGTCACCTTCACTTCTGTTCTCGACATGAACCTCAGCCATCGCTCTCTTCGTCAGAACCATCGCTATTCGACTGATTGCCAGAGAACTTGCTTTCTAGCTCCTCTTCGAGCTCCTCACTCTTCTTTCCTATGTACTCCGGCACGACTACAGCAGTCAGCGGATCTTCCTCACTCAGCTCGTCGTCCATCGCGTATTGCAGGTTTGAAGTCGACGCATCGCGATACAAGTCTTGCTTGCGCCGTCTGTGCTCGGCGTGGAGCTAAGCCAATGTCAGCATAATCTCACGGAAGATGAGCAGGATGTATCTACTTCGGATCTGCGGAAGAAGCTTGTACGAAACGCGATGCCGCTCATGAACAACACCACACCAGAGTCCTATGGATGTCAGTCTTGCAATGCAGAAAGAGATCTTCTCGGGGACTCACGTCTTGATACTTGATCCAGGTCTTGTCCGTCTCTTGCTTCCACCATTGTACGGTGGGCTTCGCCTGCACCACATCTGCCACGTTCGCTTCGATACCAACCGTCGCCAATGATTCTGGGGAGTGAAGGACGGAAAGAGCGCAGGTTTTCGCAGTGTAAGTCCCAGTGACCATCCAGAGTGTTCGCTTCTCTTTGGATATCTCTTCCCATTCTTGAAGTATCTTACGCATGTTTTGCGGCTCCGTCACCCATTTGAAAGCATCCAGATCTCTCTTCAACTGGTGGCATTCGACATCTCCATCGGTAATCAAAATTGCGCCAGCGCCCCTTTTCGTGCCGAAACTCATGGTGAAGCCACCAGAGACGGGAGTGTTTGGTATACTGACGCTGCGTTAGTCACTGAGCTGCATGCAGATGTTTTGAGCACTTACTTTGCGGTGATACCGGCCTCTATCTTCCTCTCCTGCACGCTTTCGGACAGCCTGATCGGCGACTCAATACCCGTCTCGCTTTGTGTTGTGATCAATTTGGGTGGTGGCTTCCATCCCTCTGAGGCGAGACTGCTGGGCTCCACATCAGCAACATGTACAATCGTTCTCCAGTGTCCGCTTTCGTTGAAGTAGCCACAGCTGCCTGGCTTCATGGAGCTACCAGAAACTTTGAAGTAGAGAGCATGGCCTTCAGGATGGTTTTTGAGCTGCTCCGCATACAATTCCCTCAGGTTTGACCTGGACATCATCACAGGGCGTCGTTTCTGGATTCTCTTGGTCTATCGACGCTGGAAGATTGGATGTTGAGTGACAAGTGTATGGGAAAGACTCCGTCCTTAACCTCCTATCAAGCTGGAACTTGCGTTTTAGATGACCTGTTGCCGGCCTCACAGCAGGTGATTCCATAAACGAGCATGCAACTTGCATTGTCGCAGGACTCTCAGCAGATGCAATCAGGTTTTAATCCATCAGCTTAGGCACGCTTGCATAAGCGAGCATGCAACCTGCCTCGGCGCAGAAGGCCGCAAAGCAATCAGGCTTCATTCTTTGAGCTCAGGTGCGGTGAACGCACGCGCTTGCATAATCTAGCGTGCAATCTGCCTTCCTCCGCTCGTATAAGGAACGGCGCCTGCATCAACCACCTGAGTCCACAATGTGCTTTGTGAGCATGTCCTTCATCCAGCTCCTTATTTGTGTTGCCGGTCGTTCTGTTTGAAGATAATCCCTGCGAAAGCTCAACCTTTGCAACAATCCATACCATCGCACTTGCCGATCAAAAAACGGCGCTCTGGCCCGCCATGGCGGACGCCAACATCGCTGAAGACGCGGACACGAAACCCGAATGCATCTGCCGCCAACCATGCGCGCATCACCCGATCGCTCCACAATACCCTAATGGAAATGCGACTGAGCACCTGCCAAGCATCTCTGCCTTTTTGAAGCAGGTTGCAGATGGATTATCCAGGATTACCTTTCCACGGCCACAACACCGTTATTCTAGCGTACATGTCTTGCTGATCAGTTGGGCAGACGATGACCTTGGAACTGCAGCAGACATTGTGCTTCTCCAGCGTATCTTCCAGGAATCTTATAGATTCTCTGCCACTCACTTCAAGATTCCCACGAGCAATGAACCGGACTTCGACCTCGATGAAATCCTCTCCAAGACTAGAAACCGATATGGTAGAAACGAAGACGGACTTCTGATTATACACTATGGCGGCCACAGCGAGATTGACAAGCGAACGCAGCACTCTATTTGGAAAGCATGGAAGTCAAAACCCATTGGCGCATCTACCGCCATTTCGCCTTTGTTAGATTGGTCTGAACTTCAGAACAACATCATGAAATCTAAAGGAGATGTCCTTTTCATTCTTGACTGTTGCTATGCATCTGGTGCTATGGATAGCTTCGAACGGAAGCGCAATGGTCAACGACATTTCTTGCTTGCCAGCGGAAATGACAAAGCTTCAAACGAGAACACTCTCACGAAAGGGCTCATCTACGAATTGACAGAGCTCAAAGCACAGCCATGCACGATATTCTCGCTCCATACCCGACTCTTGGAAAATCGAACTGTACATAAATGGATTACAGCGCCGATATTCACTGGCATGGCGAATGGTGATACTGGCATCGTCCTGGCGCCTTTGCCTGACCATGAAGCTTCCACATCAGGCGACCCATCGACTCCTGTTTCACCTGAAGAAGATCTGGCGTTACTCAAATCGACCACCAGGGTCCTAGTATCCATCACTTTGACGGAAGGAGTTAAACAACATTCCGCAGATGCCTGGTTGGCGTGGTTTCGAGATCACGCTCCTCCAAGTATAGCAGGAATCAGTTTCCCTGAACTCATCCCTCAAATCGCCACCCCCAATGCAGTTTTCAGTTCTGACTCTGTCTACATGATCTTCTCGCTTCCAGTATCAGTCTGGAATGCCATGGAACCCAAAGACGCCATCAAGTTCTTGTCAATTGTGTACTCCGGAAACCTCCTGCATGACGCCAACGATGGTGAACCACCCGAGAAGGTTGCAGTCGCAAGGTCAGGTCTTCACGAAATATCTCAAGATGGAATCATCCAGCTCAAAGGCAAATCACGGAAGTCGGAGCCGAAGGAAGAAATGTTTGTGGTGAAATATCAGCCCGTCGACAAAAGGACTTTTGCTTCCCTCACCGAGAGGGACTGCAGTATTCTTGCTGCTGCCTGGTATTGCATCGACGCCAAGCTACCCAAGGTGAGTATCACGCTAACACCAAGCTGGATATTTCTTCCTTTAAGAAAACACAGTCACTAACTCAAACATTTCAAGGTCAACTATGACAATCTTGCCCGGCTTATGGGATACAAATCCGCTAGTTCGGCTTCCCAGGCTTTCAGAAGAGTCAGGAATAAAGTACAAACTTTGGCTGCTCAGGCGGCAAAGACGCCGAAAGAGGGCCCAAGATCTACTCGAGATGCCGAAGGCTCAGATCCCTCGCTTCGGTCGGATGACGAGGAGGATGTTATCTGGTTTTGAGATCATGGATGATTTGTGTATGTCAGATTAACTTGTACTTCTTCATTTTGCAATCAGGCACCCGAGGTGTGGCAAACTGTATATGGCTCGGCTTGAGGGATTCGCGTTTGAATGTATACTTCTGGAGAGATTAATCCCTTGGCACACTACGTTCACTTTGTTGTCCAGGGGAGAATGTCTTTTAGCTTTGTTAATCGTGCGGCTTTAAACTATGTGATCGTCCCATATCGTTCATTTGACATAATCTTTGCATTAGCTCCCGGTTTGTCGTTGGTCCTCGTTCAACAGGATCTTCTCGCGCTTGTTAATCTGCTTTCTAGGGAAAACTGCCAGCGGTAAGAGTCCCGGCTCACTTCAGCATATTGGAGCTTCTTTCGTTCCTGCCTACTTCGCTATGACTGGTCGTTAACGGCGGATGGCTTGATAGTTGACATATTACAGATCCCACGACGGAGTTCGGCTGTTGCCAGCAGTTTATATCTTCATGCCATAGTAAGTGATCTCGCATCTATTCACGCCGCCATGCCATAGCTACCAGAGGATGTCAGACCGATCGGTTTCCAAAAAAAAAAAGAGTCCTTGACCATGTTGTTGTAGAAATTGTTGTTTATCATCCAACTCTAGATTTAACCTTCTATCTTAAAGTTACGTTCGACGTCAGTCCCCAGAATTCGGAAGCCATGCGAACTTCCAAACCTTAAATTCCAATGACTTCGCGCATCAAGCAGAGCCTCAATCCAACACCCTGTATCCATCTTTCAGCAACTCAACCACACCCACAAAAATGCGACCCCCCATCGCCCGCGCCCTAGCGCGAACAACACAAACCCCGCGAACCCTCACCTCTCTCCCAACAAAACGCACCCTAACCCAAACCACCCGCCTCCACAACCAACAAGTCCCCCACTACGAACCTCCCTCCCCCAAAGACAGCAAAGGCAACGACGCGCGCCTCAGCCGCTTCAGCAAAATCCTGGGCGTTTCCATCGGTCTCGTAGCCGCTTTCGGTTATAGCACTTACAAGCACAAGAAGAGCAAGGATGCAGGCGCAGGAGGAAATGCAAAGGACGTGGGCGAAGACGGATTCGTGAAATACCGCCTCGCAAACCGGGAGGATATTTCTTCGACTTGTTCGATTTTCACCCTCAGACCTCTAGGAGCTGGGATCGATCTCAATGCTACTATCTCTCCCGACCAACAAGAGCAACAACAACCCTCAGCCCTAACAATCAAATCCCTCCTCTTCAAACAACCCCAACTCCAAATCGCGCGCGCCTACACCCTTCTCCCACCTCTTCCCGCCCAAGACCCTGCCGAACTGCGCTTCCTGATCCGCCGCGAACACAACGGCGAAGTCTCGTCTTACCTCCACCGCCTGCAAACCGGCGCGGAAATCGAACTCCGCGGCCCAAATGCCGAATACACCTTGCCTGCGTCTGAGCGCGTGCGGAAGCTGATTTTCCTCGCGGGCGGGACGGGGATCGCGCCGGCGCTTCAGGCTGCTGAGATGGCCGTGCGAGCGCAGGGAGGCGCGGATGTGCATATTCTGTGGGCGAACAGGCGACGGGAAGATTGCGATGGTGGCGTCAGCGATACGGTTTCTGCTGGCGGATCTTGGGGAGAGATGTTTGCGGGCTGGTTTAGTCCGTTCAGCACGCCTGGGAAGGACGCGAAAGCGCAGGAAACTGCTGTCGCTGGGCAGGGACAGGAGCAGCAGATTTCAAAGGGAGAGATCGTCCAGCGTCTCGAAGCGCTGAAACGCGAAGGACAAGGTCGCGTGGCGATCGACTACTTTGTCGACGAGGAAGGCAGTTTTATTCGCCCTGTGGATGCGACGGTTCTGGTGAGGGGTGGGTTTGGTCCTGCTTCTGAGACTGAGGGAGAGGGAGGGAGGAATTTGCTTTTTGTTTCTGGCCCGGAGGGTTTCGTGAGCGCTTGGGCTGGAAAGAAGGAGTGGAAGGGTGGGTTTGAAGGACAGGGAAGGGTTGGAGGTGTGCTTGGGGGTTTGGATTTGGGGGGTTGGGAGGTTTTCAAGTTGTAGATTTATTGCTCGGAGGGAAGGAGGTGTATAGATATTTTGAGGTGTGCACATGGCAGTTGTATTGTATGATAAGACGGTGAATGTTCTATTGTATATATTGTGTACATACAAGGTACCCAGGTACCCTACACCTACAGGCCGGTTCTGATTGATCAATTGAGATTTCGAAGCGGAAGTTCAAGACGACGTTCACGCTCAAGGTCACGGTGATAGAGACGGTGGAGTCGAGAGAGAAATGCTTCCAACGTGAAGAGAGTAAGGTGCCCACCTAGACAACGATGAGAGGATCCCTCGCCGTATAGCAATTCGCAACCGGGGTACCCTTGCCTAGACATCAACATTAGATACCAAAGATTGCAAAACTTGTCTGAACCAATGAATCGGGAAGAGAATCAAACCGAAAGGGAAAATCCAAAGAATGGCAGCCTATGCTGGACAAGCCATTTGTTGGCCATTCGACTTGATTGAGAAAAGCTTCCGGTTCATCTTCCGTGATGGGATGGGATTCATGTGTAGTTCTTGCAGGACTTGTCTGGGTGCGGTAGGGAGGTGGAATCGATGTACATCTCATCAGTGTGGAAATAACAAAGGGAAGACAGGGAGTATGCTCAATGGAGGCATACGCCTACCATTGGCCATCGATTTGCGATGAAGAGAAGATATCGGGATCGATCCTTGCGGTATGATGCGATTTCAAGTATACCTATCTTTGAAGACCGGTTGTGAGCGAGGTGGGGAGGTGGGCGAGTTATGTATTCAAATCTGATCAGGACGGGTGGCAGTTAGCGAAGGGAGACCGAGAGAGGTATATTGCGCCATTGGCACACCGACATGCTTCGAGCAATCCAAAAAAAAAAAAAAAAAACTTTCTTACAACACCACCATCACATGTCATCTAATAATAACTACTACTCGTCCCACTCCTCCCACCCGCAACCCCATACTCGGCCGCCGTCCCCGGGAACGCACCTACAGGCTCCCCACCGCCACCCACACCACCAACACCAGCATACCCACCCCTCTCATCCCCACTATCCTCCTCATCCCCCCCAAAAGCATCCTGACTCTGCTCAACCGGCGCACGCAACTGCATCAGCTCCCCAGCATCCAGCGTAGGAAAACTCCAACCCACGGGCGAAAGACAATCCCTCCCCGTCGGAATCTGCGCGAGCAAAGGCTCCACCTCCGGCACAATCTGCACGTTCACAGCACTATTTTCCCTCTCCCACTTGGCGTCGAGCATTTCCACGACGCGCGCTTCCTCCAGCCTCCCGGCGTCGAGACCCCATTCCGAGCCGCCCTTTTCGACTTTGCGGTCTTCCCGCTTCTCGGCCCAGCTTTGCTTCAGGCCGCGGAAACCTTTGCGTTTCCCGTCTTCCGCCGAAGCAGAGAGGCCTAATTCGCGTTTGGCAGCTTGCAGCCAGGCGAGGGCTTCGCCTGTGTTTCCTGAGAGGTCGGCGTTGATGGCGAGGAAGCGGAGGGCTTTTGCTTTGGCCGTGCGGCGGAGGTCGTTGGCGTAGGTTGTTAGGTCGTCGTGGAGTTTGCCAGCCGGACAGCGGGATAGCAGGCTTTGGGCTTGAGTGGCGTGCTCGGCGGCCGCGAGGGAGATGCGGGCATAGAGTTGGGCGCGGCCTTTGGGGATCGTGGGTGCTTTGTACATCCATTCTGTGTCGTTTTCGTTTCGCGAGGAGGCGACTGCTGCGGCGTGGGAGTCGTCTTTCAGGAGGACTGTGAGGGTTGCTTCGGCGAAGGAGAGGGAGGCGAGGGCGGTGAAGGTTGTGGGGTGGGTGTCGGGTGGGGTTTCTTTGGTGGGGGCGGAGATGGAGGGGAGGGTGAGGAGAGCTGTGTGGATGCTGTGGGAGGTGAGGAGGTGTTTCATTGCGGTTGTTATTGTGTTGGTCCGCTGGTCCGGGGTGAGGATTGTGGTGCCGTAGAGGATGCGGAGTTGAGAGCGGGCTAGCAGGGTGTAGGTGTAGGCTAGGGAGGTGAGGGTGAATGCTAGTTCGTGGTGAAGGCCGGTGAGTTTTGGTCGGGGTGGTTCGCGGCCTGGGAGGGAGGAGGAGATGGTCGTGCGCCACTCGACTTGGAGGGGTTTGAGGATTTCGACCTCGACTTCTTCGGTGCCCAC
Source organism: Cladosporium sp. MBC 237 (assembly GCA_030772445.1). NCBI lineage: Eukaryota > Fungi > Ascomycota > Dothideomycetes > Cladosporiales > Cladosporiaceae > Cladosporium > Cladosporium sp. MBC 237. The sequence continues at coordinate 20,266 of JAPHCH010000005.1, read as the reverse complement.
ATCGCGATATCCTGAGGCTGTGTTGAGGGCAAGGAGGTAGGGGATGTAGGCGTTTGCTGCGTCTTGGACGGTTGGGAGGTGGGATGGTTGGTCACGTGGGGGGAGGCGTTTGTGCTTCTTCAGGGCATCTTTGAAGATGCTGCGTTTTGTTGTTGCTAGGAGGGGGAGGGAAGGGTGGGTGGTGCTGGTGAGGAAGTCTGAAAGATTGGTGGAGCTTGTTGTTGGGAGGGCGAAAGGGAATGGCATTTTTCTCTTGAGGGTTTGTTTGGTGGGCGTGATTTTGGTGACGATTGACGTTGGACGTTGGTGATGTTGCTGCTATTGCGGGGTGGAGTGGTGGAGGAACGGAAAGCCAATGCAGAGCTGTTCGTCCTTGGCGTGTTGGAAGGCTTGTCGTTCACTTACATGTATGTTCTTGCCCTGTCTTGTGCTGCAGGATATAGGTATACAAGAAACTCTTTCTTCTTACCAGATGGTGTAAGTCTGGCAGTCGCCCTTACACCAGATTCCTCTCTGTTTAGAAGATGTTGTGAGCAGTCGAGTCCTGCCAGAGCTTATCTCAGCGAAGATCAAAGACGGTGATGCCTGTCTGGAGACGAGTGGCATTAATTGTGGATGCTTTCAAGAAGATCCCGCGCCAACCGTAATAATGCCTTGATTGGTACGGAGAAGATGTTCACTTACTGCTGTAAGTGATGGACAAGGAGGAAACTCGCTCGAAAGACGATACTTCAATGATGATGATCGAATCCGAGCAAAGTCCGACTAACAAACAGCTTGCCCCAGGATTTCTCCGCAACCTCGGCAGCAGTCGTGGCTCGGTATAAGCATTGGCTTGTGACGCTCTGCGGCTGGAGGCGGGTTTTGTGTTATTATTCCTCTCTTGAAACTCTTAACCCTACTATACCGTGTCAATATCTTCTTCTTCTTCCTGTCTCCTCTCTCCTCACACCCATATACATCTTTCTACTTCTGCTAAAATTGCTCCTCTTCAACTCTCCTCCCCACCCACCTCCCCCAATACACCATGCCTCCACTCGCCCGCACATTGAGACCGCTCGCAAGAGCTGCCACCTCTTCCACAACACTACGCGCTTCAGCATCTCGTGTGCCTTTCACACGCTCAATCCCAGTGTAAGGAAGACTACCACACACCCACAATACCTCCCAAGACTCACCACCATCCACAGCTCAAGATGCCTCTCCACCACCGCCAGAAAGAACTACGACACCGACAACATCACCACAGAAGGTGAACCCTACGACCTCTCCGCCATGCTCCCAACCCCAATCACACACTTCAGCGAAGTCGAGCAAGCCATGGCCGACACCGTCTCCAAATTTGCCAACGAAGACATCCTCCCCAAAGTCCGCGAGATGGACGAGAAAGAAGAGATGGACCCAGCCATCGTAGAGCAAGCCTTCGAGCAAGGCCTGATGGGAATTGAGATTCCCGAGAAATATGGCGGTGCCGGCATGAACTTCACCGCCGCCATCGTCGGCATCGAAGAGCTCGCCAAAGTCGATCCCTCCGTCTCCGTCATGGTCGACGTCCACAACACCCTCGTCAACACCGCCATCCTCAAATACGGCAGCGAGCAGTCCCGCAAGAAGTGGCTGCCCAAACTCGCCACCAACACCGTCGGCTCCTTCTGCCTCTCCGAACCAGCCTCCGGCTCCGACGCCTTCGCCCTCAAAACCAAGGCCGAAAAAACCCCCGACGGCTACCGCATCAACGGCAGCAAAATGTGGATCACCAACTCCATGGAAGCCGGCTTCTTCATCGTCTTCGCCAACCTCGCTCCCGAAAAAGGCTACAAGGGCATCACCGCCTTCGTCATGGACAAGGAAACCAAGGGCCTCTCCATCGCGAAGAAAGAAAAGAAACTCGGCATCAAAGCCTCCTCCACCTGCGTCCTCAACTTCGACGACGTCGACATCCCCCGCGAAAACTTGCTAGGCGAAGAGGGCCAAGGCTACAAATACGCCATCGGCCTGCTAAACGAAGGCCGCATCGGCATCGCCGCGCAAATGACCGGCCTGGCCCTGGGAGCGTTCAGCAATGCGGCCAACTATGTCTGGAACGACCGCAAGCAGTTCGGCAGCCTCATCGGCGAATTCCAAGGAATGCAATTCCAGCTCGCCCAAGCTTACACGGAAATCTGCGCTGCGCGCGCTCTGGTGTATAACGCTGCGAGGAAAAAGGAAGCAGGCGAGGATTTCGTCAAGGACGCTGCCATGGCTAAACTTTACGCCAGTCAGGTTGCGGGCAAGGTCAGCGGTCAGGCTATTGAGTGGATGGGCGGGATGGGGTTTGTGAGGGAGGGGCTTGCGGAGAAGTTCTGGAGGGACTCGAAGATTGGCCAGATTTATGAGGGCACCAGCAATATTCAACTGCAGACTATTGCGAGGCTGTTGCAGAGGGAGTATACTACTTAGAACTACTTAGGTAGGGTAGGAGGGATGGGATTGGCCAGGTGAGAGGGGTGTATAGATTTACGCTGAATGACGAATCCAGTACTGTTTTTATCTCCAGTTGTGCCTGTTGTTCTCGCCGTTGATTACATACATCTGCGACCATAGCACTATGCATTCTCTAGTCCAGTAGTGCTCAGATCATCTTCCAGCCGCTCTGCGCGCGCTTCTTCGTATTATTGATCGAAGATGGCGGAAGCCCTTCACTTGATACCTAGGTAGGCAAGGTACACATACAAACCCCCGAGCCGTAGTTGCACCAGTCATCAGTCGTGCCCATCTCACTACGTAGTAATAAACTTCTCTAGAAACATCAACGATTCGACGAACCAATGCAGGTACTAAGTTTTTATCTCGCGTTCGCGGTACTTCCATCAGTCAATCAGTCAGTCAGTCAATCTCTCGTGCCCATCTCGCTACGGAGAAATCTACAGGAGATTATTTGTTGAGTCGGTATGTGTACGACCTTTTCCATTGATAGGGACGATGGCTGTGGTTCGATTAGTCAGGTATAATTAATTCATAGAGTAGTAAGGAAACACACATGCTAGCGATTAGTATATGCACGATTTCTTAGGGAAGGTGGGATGGCTGCGATCCTGTTGATTGGGGATATCGCACTAAAAATAAGACTAGAGGAAATTATTTGTTTTAATGAATGTTTATACGATCCTATATAGTTCTGTTTTCGTTTGTTATTTTATCCCGCTTGCGATAATGCTGGAAGGATTCATTTGTCTAGTAAACATATGTATCGTGTTCTATAGAAAGTAACTCAAGTTGTAATTCTATTAACCATGCTGATTTTTTCGTTGGTAGTTCTAGAAAAAGGAAGATCTTATGTTATATATACGGTGCTTCTGATACAAAATGCAGTCTAGTTCTATGTACTACCGATATATCTAAATGAATCCAGATAAATGCATGTTTCTAATAGATATCCTCATTTAAAACTGTACTTCAATATAGCATATAGGCAAGTCCGATCTTACTAACGATTAGATGTGGAAGCAAAAGGCCTTGTTCGTTTGATATATACCTTACATATGGTCGTGCTTCCCGCATAGGATACAGTCAGTCTCAGTGCAACATTTCAAGAGAGAAGAAATCATTTCTTCGATATATACCTTATATGCCCAATTTGCCATAACCGTACTTCCAGCAGATAGGCTCATTTCATCAACGAGATAGCCAGGGAAAAATCGACATCTCAAGGTAATACACACCTCAAGACATCAAGACTCCCAATTTCTCTCACCTTCTGAGAACTCTCCAGACGTTCTTCACATGCGAGACAACCCTGAACAGGCAGACCCCGCAGCAGCAACGCAAGCCAGCCCAACAGCCCTGTGGATCCATTTTTGGCCTGGAACCCTTCGAAGCGATGTGCTGCCAGCAGCCAGCAGCCAGCTCAGGGCGGGTGGGCTTTGCTTACTATCCTCACCTCACTCTACCTTATCTCCACCACTTCACTTCCTGCTCTCTGCTTATTATTCATACCCAAGACCTCACTCACATGATACCCGACTCATTAACTTGGAAATAAACCACCACCCCACCTATATACCCCACCGACTCATACGAACATCACACCCGCCTGATCACACCACAAGAACAACACCATGTCCCAACCCCAAGCGCAGGTCCAACCCTGCCGCTACAAGACCGGCAAGACTCTAGGAGCAGGCTCGTACTCGGTCGTCAAGGAATGCGTACACATCGACACCGGCCGCTACTATGCCGCCAAAGTCATCAACAAGCGCCTCATGGCTGGAAGGGAACACATGGTTCGCAATGAGATTGCCGTCTTGAAGAGAGTTTCCATGGGGCATCAGAATATTCTGACTCTGGTGGATTACTTCGAGACTATGAACAATCGTGCGTGAAAGATTTGACATTTGTCTCTACTCGCCTGTCTACTTACACTCTCTCCCACAGTCTACCTCGTAACCGACCTCGCCCTAGGAGGCGAACTCTTCGACCGCATCTGCCGCAAAGGAAGCTACTTCGAATCCGACGCCGCCGACTTGATCCGCGCCACCCTCTCCGCAGTAGCCTACCTACACGACCACGGCATCGTACACCGCGACCTCAAACCCGAGAACCTCCTCTTCCGCACGCCCGAAGACAACGCCGACCTTCTCATCGCCGACTTCGGCCTCAGCCGCATCATGGACGAGGAGCAATTCCACGTCCTGACCACCACCTGCGGCACGCCGGGCTACATGGCTCCCGAGATTTTCAAGAAATCCGGCCACGGCAAGCCAGTCGACGTCTGGGCTATCGGCGTCATCACCTACTTCCTCCTCTGCGGCTACACGCCTTTCGACCGCGACAGCAACTTGGAGGAAATGCAAGCCATCCTCGTCGCGGATTACAGTTTCACCCCGCTCGAGTACTGGCGAGGCGTCTCCGTGCAAGCAAGGCAATTCATCAAACGCTGCCTGACAATCGACCCCACAGCCCGCATGACTTCCCACGAAGCCCTTTCGCACCCTTGGATCGCTGGGCCGGAATCCGACAGAGGCGAAGAGGACTTGCTCCCCACTGTGAAGAAGAATTTCAACGCGCGTAGGACCCTGCACAAAGCCATCGATACCGTGCGCGCCATCAACCAATTACGCTCCGGCGGGTTGGGAATGATGGACGGCGCTAGTTCGACGAACCCGAAGCGTTTGCAGGAGGAGAAGAGGGAGAAGGAGGCGGAGGGAGAGGATAAGGACGGGGATAGGGAAATGCAGGACGCGGCGAGTGTTTCGGCCGAGGGCAAGGGGCAGAGTGAGGCGCAGATTGAGGAGCAGAAGAGGCGGATCGAGGAGACTAGTAGGGGGTTGTGGGATCGGAGGGCGGAGGCTGGGCAGGCTGCGTAGGTGTGAGGGGGAGAGAGGGAGGGGTGTAGATGGTGGGATTTTTCCTTTCTTTTTCTTTTTTTTTTTTTGGGCGGAGTTTCTTGGGGGTGTTTGGGTTCTTTTCTGGCTCAAAGGATTTTCTTTATTTCCCCTTGAGATGGGCGCGAAGGGAAGAGCATAATTTTTCCACGACAGAGACAGTGACAGAGAGACAAAGACGGAAAGGCAGAAATGCAGACAGGATAAAAGTTCCATGAAATGAAGCATGAGCGTGGGCATGACCATGACCATGACCATGAGCATTACGTCCTCTGTTTTCCTCTCACTTCACCTAGTACTTCGAAAACTCTGCTTTATTTCCTCGTCTTACCCTTTTTCTAATTGCTATGCTCATCGTTCGATGGCTATGATGGGTAAGGGTAAAACGTGAGAAGTGGAAATAATAAGAAGACGTAGACGATATGCGAAAGAGAAAGTTACTATTTGGATGATATCCACTGATAACACTATGTCTAACCATACCTAGGTATATCTTCCTATTTGCTACCTAGAAATTAACGCTCGTTGTTCTTTACTTTCACTTTCTTCTTCGCTTTTTCCTCCTCCTCCTCCTCCTCCTCCTCTCCCTCCCTCTCTCATCCCGAATCAATGAACACGACGTAAACATTCATCAGTCTCGGGCCCTCGCAATCCGTTCGTCTGCTTTCCTTCCCTGCTTCATTCCTCCTCTTTCTCTCTTCCATTCATGCCATTTCTCAACGAATCGGTACGATTAATGCTACCTAACAACAGCCAACCCACGCAGCAAAAAAGCCGTACCTACCTACCTATACCTACAAGTTCAGCAACCCAGTCGAGTCGAGTCAAGACGAGCTGACAAAACCAACCAAGTCAAATACAACCGACCCCTCCAAGCCGACCACAGCAAGTCCAGCAAAGTCTCGCAAAGTCTCGTCAGGCTTTCCTTCCTTCCTTCCTTCCTACTCGAAAGCAAGCATCCGAGACCCAAGCAAGCCCAAACAAGTTAGGTAGTTACCAAACTCCAGCGAATCACCCAGTCAAGACGAACAAGTTTTTCTTATCCCAAAAAAAGTAAAGAAAAAACAATCAAATCAGGTCGAACTCTCATATCTTTCCCTTGCATTTTCTACACCAGCAAGAAAGTAAAGCTGAAAACGAACATCGACGAAATCGACCAAAGCGAAAGAGAGGTAGGTGATATCTCAACATGAAAGTGGAAGTCAAAGAAACCTCAAGAATTAAACGAGTAGAATATTTGTTTTGTTTAGTCATATCACCGGCGCAAGAGCGGCGAAGCGATGGTAGTTCCGCCTTTTGTTGCCATGACACTCTCTGCTTCACAGCTCATCGTTGCCTTCCTTCCCCTTCTACTGTTGCTGCCCCTGCGTCCCCTCCTCCTCATCCGCCCCGCTGGTAATACTCAACCCACTAACACTCGGCGGGGCCTCACTCTTCTTCTTCCCCAACTTCAACGCCGTGCTCCAAGAGCGGGAATTCCTCGATCCTCCCGCACTCCCAGTCCCACTACCCACATTCCCCTTCTCACTCCCCCCCGCACCATCCCTCTCCTTCAAACTACTAGCGCTAGCGCTCAAATCCCCCTCCTCATCACCTTCATTCGCCCCCTGCTCCGCAGCCGAGAGTAAACGGGACTTATCCCTCTTGAAAGTCGGCAGGGAAAACATGCCGCTCGAACTCTTGCGCGTGAGCTTGCTCATGAAACTCTCCTTGCCAAAGGAGCCTCCGCCCAGCATTGGAGAGGCGTTGCTGGTCGAAGCCGAGGCCGCTTCGGACGCGTTGGAGTAGGAGGGTGTGCGCGCAAGGTCGGTGGAGTTGCGGAGCGAGCCGTCGGCGGCGAAGGAGAGGGTGGTGGAGTCTAGGGTCGTGGTGCTGCGAGCGTCGCGGGATTTGCGGGAGAGTGGGGGAGAGGAGTTGTGGGGGTCTTCGTGGTGGGAGTTGGGGTCGATGAAGAGGTTGTGGAGGGCGGTGGGGGTGGAGGTGTTGTTTCCTGTGGTGGTGCTGGGGCCAGGAGTGGCGGCGGCGTCGGAGTCTTTGGGTTTGTCCTTGTCTTTACTGCTCAACCGGATGGAGGAGAGAAAACTCTTGAAATCTTTGGCGTTGGGGTTTAGGGTGCGATCGTCGGCTGGGTCTTCTACGTTTTGAGGTTCGACTTTTTGCAAGCCAGGAGGGGGTTTCGTGCCGATTGGTGCGAGGTGAGGCTTCCTGTCCGCATCCAAGGCGTCGGAATCTTCGTCTTCCATGATATCCTCTGGCGGGCCTGAGGCTCCATGCTGGACAGAAGGTCTTCTAGACGGGTGTCTGGAGCCGTACATGCGGGATTGTTGGTTGCCGAGAGGGGCGTTCCAACCTCCACCTCCGAAGGAAAGGGGACTTCCACGAGCTGCGCTTGCTGCGTCGTTGGAAGGCCAGGCATCAACACCCCAGCGGTTGCTATCGAAGCTTGGACGGGGGAGTTCGGAGGAGTGGGTCGATCCTGGACGGGGTGAGGCTGGGCGACGGCCGAGGAAACTTGATGGCCAGCCGTCTGGGCCTTTGTCTCTGCTGAAGGGGTTTAGGTTGAAGGGTCGTCTTCTAGGCTGGGATGTTGGTTCGTTGGGATTGTTCTCAGCGCCTCCTTCAGCATCGCCATTGTTGTCTTTGCCCAGGACGTCTCCAAACATGGTTCCGGAGATTGAACTATTGCGTCTTCTAGATGCAGAGTCGAGTCCTGGAATACCCTGATCTTGTCGAGGCATGGATTGCGACTGAACTTTACCCAAGGCTGGTCCTGCTGTGCCATCGTCCATGGAAGAATTCTTAACGCGAGGTTTGATGCCGAACATACTGCTAAACCTGCTTCCAGCGTTTGCACTAGAACTTGCTCGATTGGATCTGGTAGAATGAATCGAGCGGCGATCAGAGTCCATGTAATTGTCTGGAGATGTTGGGAGGTTGTTTTGGGAATGGCGAGGCGAGGCGAAAAGACTGGGCGTTCTGCTTGGTGGTGAGGTTGGCGAAACAGGGCCAGGACCTGGATAGTCTTGTTGACCTGGTTGTGAACCTAATCCAGGTAGACTCATTCCACCAAGACCAGGGAGAGCTCCAAGACCGGGTAGTGGTTGGACGTTCTCTGCTGCATGTCTACTGTCGTCACTGGAGAAAAGATCCGCAGGAAGCAATTCTGCGCCAGCACCTGGACTCATGGGTGCACCGCCAGTGAGTCGATCCTTTTCTTCGTCGGACATGTTCAGGGATTCTGTCGGCCCAGGAATCGTCATTCCGTTATGAATGTTGAGAAAGGGTGCGGCAGAAAAGGCGGTGGATGTTAAACCATTTCCGAAAGGTGAAGATGAAGAGACAGGTGGGAAGTTGCCCATGCGAGGGCTGTCGTTGCTGGTGTGGCGACTGCGTTGACTGTCTCCTCTTCGAATTGTACGGTCAGCAGCTGGAGGGGGACTTGGAAATTCTCTAGCAGCAGAAGCGGCGGCAGCTTCTTCAGTTCGGCGTCTCTCAGCTCGGACATTCTCCAGATACTTGACCTGCTGAGAATGAAGCTGTTTCATTCGTTCGAGATTCTGCACAGCACCAGCATATTGGTGTTGGAGATCCATACGGCGCATGTAGAAAGTCCTATCTTCTTCGACGTCTTGCTGAAGCTGTTGGACGAGACTTGGTTCTGGCTCGGCTCCGTTGGGAGAACTGTTTTTCGCCGCTCGTTCCAGTTTCTTGATCTCAATATTGGTCTCGCGAACTTCATCATCCAGAGATTTCAACGCTGCCGAGTCTTGTGAGTGTTGCTGGCGAAGTTTCTCCTTCTCAATGGCGACTTGTTGCAGAAAGTCCTCCTTTTGCTGCTTGATCCTTTCCATTTCCTCCTTGAATTGTTCAGTCTCTTGTTCCCAGCGGACCATGTCTTCCTTGAGCTTCTGTCTTTCATGCTTCTTTGCTTGCAGTAATTTCTCCTGCTTTGTCCGCTCGTTCTGCGCAGCGGTGTTCTGTCTCTCCAGTAAATTGACTTCCCTCTTCAGATTGCGATTCATTCTGTCCTTCTCTTGTGCATCTGCTCGCAGCGCATCCCTCTCCCTGATCAATTCTTCTTTAATCCGGGATTCCTCTTCCTCCTCTTCCTTTGTAGTTCTTTCTGCCTCATCCGTTTCGTGTCTGACTTGATTCAGTTTCTCGGTAAGCTGTTGAATGAGTTGTGCACCTTCCGGAGCCTCAGCAGAATCTTCAGCAACATCCTGCTTGTTGTCAAGACCTAGAGTGGAAGGAGAAGGGCGTCTTCCAGTAATGCTGCGCTTGTGAAGCCCGCCAGTACTGTTCTCGCGAGTCATGGGCGGAGCGATGGTATTGGGCGAAGCGGGTGTAAAATCTTTCAACGCGCGAAAGGGCTTGGCTTGAGGCAAGGCATCGTGAGCGTGCTCGTGTTCGTCATGTCCCTCGCCGGAAAGTCGGTAGAAGTCTCCAGAAGAAGCCTGCTTGGTGCGAAAGCGGATTGGCGCGCTCTTTGAGCTGAAATCCAGACTGTTGACGAGGGCGACGCGGACAACATGGAAAGCGCCTGGCTGGAGGCCAGTGATGGAAACGGCGGACTCATGTAGGGATACCGTGTCGATGATTGTGCCGTTGACGTGGATTTCATATTTCAGGGTGTTTCTGTGCTTCTGCTTTTCGGGAAGAGACCAGTGGATGACCGCGCCATCCGCTTTCACTCCGGCCAAGTCTATGATGGGAGTGAACGGGATATCGAAGCCGAGAAGAGAAGCGAGTTCGTCCAATGGTTTGTTCAAGACCTGGTAGGCGCGGTAGGTGAGCCAGACGAGGGCGAAAGCGACGCAGACGGGTTTGAACCAGAAGGCCAGAGGGAAGGCCAGGGCGTGGGCGGAATACATCAGGCGAGAGGACCAGATGGTGTGCGGGAGGAGGGTTTGGTTGGAGTGTCGGGAGTGGTGGTTGGAGAGGGCTCGCTGGAAGTGCGAGGGCGTGGTGACCTGCGCGGCCATGTGTTTGGCCGCGTGGTCATGTGATGGTGCGGGAGAGAGTGAGGGAGAGGTGGTGATGAGAGGGTGGTGGAGGAGGATGTAATATCAAAGATGGGTATAATTGACAAAAATGTGTAAGGTAATGAGAGGCGTTCTGATCTGATCTTGCTTGGGCTGGCTGGCTTGGACTGTCTGGCTGGGCGGCAGAGCTGTGAGGCGGCCACCCACTGAGGGCAGAGAGCAGATACTAGCGCCAGCGGCAACTCGCAGAAGGATTAAGCTTTTTTACGCCTTGTCTACCTAATAAGTAAGTTTAACGAATTGATGGTAAATGATTGTTTGAAAAAGAAGTATATAGTATCATTTACAATATTTAATATATGAGGTAGTCTTGACTTTTAATTTGCTCTTGCAGTCTCAATTCAACTCTCAACACACGTCTTCCTGCCAAAGACTGTTCATGAAGATTCATCTCAGAAAGAAACATCTCATCTACTGTCTGTGAGATATAATAACGCTCTAGTAATTGAAAGTCGACAATAACCAGTGTATAATCGAGGATCTAAGACAACAACTGATATGTCAGTTCAACGAGCCATGTATCAATCAAAATCACTCTCATGAATACCTTCCCGCCCACCCGACAACACCCCAAGACCAGCAATGACACACCGGATGCAACTGGGGCGCGGAGCCGAGGTGTGAATTTGCGGAGAGCGATGGAAGGATCCACAGTCGAGAGCTGTCGTTCGTCCATCGGCGTCTGCCCAGAGAGAGAGAGAGCTCTCTCCTCCAAGCCTAGACTTCACTTACCTGGCACTGCTGTCTGCCTGTCACTAATGAACAACGCCTAATCTCAAGTCAACATCATTCCTTACTACTGGTAGTACAACCTTCAGCTTTTCCTTTTCCCGCTCTACTCCCTCCCTCATATACCTTTACTCTCTCCTTCCATCACACACTCCAGAAGCAATGTCCCGATCCGCCCTCCGGCTCAAATCAACATCAATACCAACACCACAACAACCACACACAACCCTCCTCTCCCTCCCACCAACCCTCCGCCCAACCCTCTACACCACCCCTCCCACATCCCACACCACCCGCCAAAATGCCACCACAACAACCCCCCAACCCACACCCAAGCGCACCCGCCCGCGAACAGCCCTCTTCTTCCCCGGCCAAGGCGTGCAACGCGTAGGAATGACAACCGACTGGCTGCAAGCCTTCCCACGCACCGTAACCCCTCTCCTCGAAGAAATCGACCACACCCTCTCCCTCCCCCTCTCGCGCATCATAGCCGAAGGCCCCAACTCCCGCCTGACCGCCACGGCAAACGCCCAGCCCGCCATCATGGCCACGAGCATTCTCATCTTGCGCGTGTTGGAGCGCGAGTTTGGGTTTAAGACCCACGACAGGATTGATGTCGTTCTCGGCCATTCGCTGGGGGAGTTCGCGGCGCTCGTCGCCGCGGGGTATTTGAGGGAAGCCGATGCGTTGAGAATGGTTAGGCGGAGAGGGGAGGTTTTCGAGCGCTGCTCGAGGGATGTGGGCGAGGAAGTCGGCATGGTCGCCCTGGTTAGTGAGCCGGAACACATGGCCAGCATGGTCTCTGCGATCCACGAGTTTCTGGACAAGTCCTCCTCCTCGCAAGCGCAAGTAATGATCGCCAACGTCAACGCCAAAAACCAAATCGTCCTGTCAGGTCACATCACCGCCATAACAACCCTGCTCAACCACCTACGCCAATTCGCCGGCCACGACCCGCGCGCCGTGCGCCTCAAAAGCGACTCCCCCTTCCACTCACCTCTGATGGCGCCGGCAGCAGACGTGATGCACCGCATGCTCTCGCAGCCCTCCCCCACAGTCCCAGGCGAGAATATCATCCTCTGGCCCGGCGCCATCCCAGCGATAAGCAACGTGACCGCACGACCATTCGAGAGCGAATCGCAGCTGAAAGATTTGCTCGCGCGCCAGGCCGTGGAGACTGTGAGGTGGCACGATAGTATTGTCTATTTGCACCGGGAGGAGAAAGTGAGACGCTGGATTGGGATTGGCCCGGGCAAGGTGGGACGGAATCTTGTGGGCAAGGAGGTGGGGATGAAAGGAGCGGGACGGGGGGCGGGCGTTTGGGGGGTTAGTGATCCGAGGGAGGTGGAGGGGTTCTTGAGGGAGTTGGAGGAGACGGAGGAGGGGGAGGAGGAGGAGGGGGAGGAGTGAGAGATGAGGGTGGAGGAGATGGGGTTGTGTATGTACATTGGCCCGGATTAATATTTTTTCTCTATCAAACCATACCATACCTAACAATGCCTCCTTTCTCAATCTATCTATCTGTCCCAACCTCTTTTTCTTTGAGAAGTCAAAGCGACAACCAATTTGGATTTTGGAAATCTGGTTATAAATCCGCGAGACCTTTTCTTGGGGCTAATAAGGGGACGGGGATGTTGGCCGGTGACTTGGATTTCAAGTGTATGAAGGAAAGAAATAGGAGAAGAAGAAGAAGCTTTTGCCTTCTCTTTCTTCTTCCTTTTTTTTTTTTCTTTAGGGTGGAGGAGGGACAAAAGAAAAAGACCAATGGCACGCACCTGCATCTGTCCAGAAACGAAAAATCCACAAGGACTTGATAGTGTCTGGTCGTTTAAGGTGTGATTTTGGCTCTACATACGGTACAGGACTTTTTTCGTCTTCTCCTAGGCAAGGTATATACGGGCTTAGTTAATGTGGTTACTTCCCACTGTGGTTTCGTCGTTGAGGTTAGTGAACACAGAGTTAGGTACCTCAGTAACGGACTGGACGTTGGAGAGGAGGTTGGGGATGTAGACGATATTTCGTTCGTCGTGTCGTTGAATAACGCTGGCGCTAGGTTTGAAGAATAGACCGCGAGGAGTAGACGACTTGTTTCTGAGATTCCACGCTTGTCTGTCTGCCCATGGGCTTCGTCGGTGTGTTTCTGTATGGGGAGGTGGTTTGCGGTGATATTTACGGGGTTTGATTTCGATGCTTGTGTTGATACGCTTAGTAGAGTGTCAGGCATCTTGTTGATATTATTCTAGCTAGCTAGGTGGGGGGGTATGGTTTGACAAACGAAATATAAGATCATCGGCGAACAAACGAGAAGGTATGAACAAAAGAAACGAAGAAAATGGGGGGGAAATTACATAGACATCACTCAGCACAATCATCCCATCCCATACAACCCTCAGCCCGCTCAACGCACCTCCAACTCCGTCGTCTTAGTGATTCCACGAGGTTCCGCCTGCGCCTGGAACCCAACTTCCCTCCCCTGCTGCATCTCGACAACATCCCCTCTCCTCGCACACAAAGCCTCTTCCTCATCTTTGCCGTCGTGGCAGGAAGGCAGGTTATTTTGCGCATTGCCCGAGAAAGGATTGAAAAGACTCCGACGGAAAGAGAGCAAGCCTCCAGGAGGGGAAGTCTGGCTTTCCTCGTCGCTTGCCGGCAGTGCTGAGATCTCCTCGATTTCCTTCGTCTTGAAGAGAGAGTGCTTGGAGCTGGACGTAGTCGTGCCATTCGACGCGACAGCCGTGGCGGCGGAGTCTTCGCGCTTGGAGCGGCGGGCCGATGAACCGTAGCCTGACGCCAGGGAGTTGAGGAACTTGGGCCAGAAGCGCTGGATGAGACAGCGGAGTGTTGGAGCGCAGGAGCAGAGGATTGCGACGTTCATTTCCACCGCCGACCAGATGCAGAGGAGCGGGGAGTGCCAGGTTTGGTCGGGGTTGACGGCCATGGGGTAGATGTATACTAGACGGAGGATGGAGATGACGCAGGTGCTGGAAGGAAGAGGTTAGCGGGGCGTGTGACTTGGGGAATCGGATTGGAGAACGGAAGAGGCTTACATTAATCCGACGCCAAAGACGGCGAAGAGAAGCGTTTTCTGGCGTTTGGGCATGTCGAGGCTGTTAATGACGCCGATTGGAAGGAGCGCCGTGGCGATGTCTGTTACGATGTTGATGGCGGCGTTTGCGTACCTACGCGTTTGTTAGACATCAGCCTGACGCCTCAAGGTCAGCAAATGCTTCACTTACCAAACTTCCAGACGGGGCAGACAACGCGGATCGTTGAAGAAGTCTTCCGCCGTCCAAAAGACGTGAATAGGAACACACATGACCAGCGCGCTGAAAACAGTCCACAGAGTCCATAGAATGATCACAGCAATCATGCCATAACACATCCTGCGGAAGTTGACCTGAGGGAAGATGCGCAGATACTGCAGCATGATAGAAAGCTTCGTAAATCCCAACGCCGCGTAGTATGTCCAAACCGAGGCCCAAAACCACATGGCGATGAAAGCCTGGTCCTCAGGAGGGAACTCCCAGGCGTGCTTTCCCATGCCATATTCGGTCTGCTTGTATGTCGTGATGCAGAAGGCGATGGAGAAGATTCCCGAGACGAAGATCAGCCCATCGTCGAATCCGGCTTGTTTAGCGACGAAAGTGCGAGCGCAGACGCGTGCGATGATGGCCAGGCATGCGAGGATGGTGAAGACGATCGTGACGACGTAGAGGGTGAGTTGTGAGGCGTGGCCGGAGATTGTCGATCGCTGGGCCGCGATTTCTTCAATGTTCATGTCCGCCATCTTGGGATAGCTCGCCTCTCTTGCGTAAGGTATGCAATAAGGGCACACTGCGATTTGGAAATTTCCTGCGCGACGATTTGGAATCCCCACGCGAGAATGTGAGGAGAGGAAACGACGTGAATACTTATTCCCAGGGCTGTTATACGTCTAGCCTTATATCAATCAGCTCGGTGTCTGCTGAGGAACACGCGCTAAATTGCTTTGTCGCTCTTGGGGCGACAACATAATGAATGGACGTTATGGGAGCGTGAGATGAGGTTCGGGGAGACCCTTGATTTCCGAGAGAACCGTGTGCCATGGGGATTCGCGCGAAAAGTTGTCTCTTAATATGCTTGTTTTATAGCTCTTCTGGGAAGGACGTCTGGCTTGGATGGATGATGGGCCCTTTCTTTCTCAACGGAATGAGCGCCGGACTCGGCATGTAAAGGAGGTGGTGCGTGCCAGGTACCATCACGGCGGATTGTGGTGTCTTTGGTAGGGATGCACTACTTGGCTCGCTGGGAGTACGTTGCATGAGCATAGCAGACATGATGTTGTGTTGTCAGGGAGGAAGAAGATAGAGGGACTTCAAGGGGCAGCAGCAGCGGGGGAACTTCAGGCATTTGCTGGCACGCCACCAACGGTCTACTCTACCGTACAGAACAACATTCAGTCCCCTCTCGAGCAACATCATCTCGACAGTACTGAACTTGTGTTACAAACCCGTCAATCACCACATGCCGAGCCCGCACCCCGAAAAACCCTCCCTGCAAGCCATCACGGTCCCAAGTCCCACTGGTTCGGCTCTCATGCAAGATAACCCTATAGCATAAAAGGCGCAAGCGACGCATTCTGATCCAATCGATAATGCCGCTCATGTCCGCCGTGCTTGGTACAGCAATACACGAAAGTGCCGAGCGTCAAGTCGTGGAGAGCCGCAGAGCAACACTTGCAACTTGCAAGTCGACGCGAGACATCACGCGAATATCCCTGCTGTATGCCCATGCTGTCCGGCGCTTGAACACCTTCCAAGGTGTCGGTATGGAGGGAGCGCGTGCTACAAGTCGGGACCTGAATACGTCGGCGCGTCGAGCGAGTCAGGCCACAGGGGTTATTTGCCATTGACTGACTACTACAGATGAGAGCGCCTTGCTTCTTGTATCGCTACATCGCACAAACGCCATGCATTCTTCACAATAGCCACAAGTGCGGCTGGCAAGCCACCCAGAAGCGGTACGTACGACGTGCATTGGAGAAAGAGCCGTACCGCTTCAGCAGTTGCAAATCGCGTATTGTTGCTCGCAGCAATGCATTCTCAAAACGACCCCTCATCATCTCGAAGCATCATCAGCTCGACAATACTTGCTGCTGCTAAGACCACGACGTTACCGGCGTCTGCAACGCCGTACCACCCACGCGATGGAAGTGCTATAAAAGGGTTCTGCTATTATCACCTCCGTGCGCTTGCAGTCCGAATAGGGCAGTGCACTTTTGCTCAGCTACACCCAAAAGCCAGCTGGCCAGAGAGGTTATCTGTACACGCGAATATGCCTCAACCGTCCGTCGGACTTCACTCTCTGGTTCCATTTCCGGGCTCTTATTAGCTGGCCTTGACTGTACAGCTCGTATGGCTGTTATCATATCGCGCATGCGACGACCGACCCTTGTTGTTCCGCTGGCGCGAGAGAGCGCGAGGCCACCGACAGATGCTGCAGCGCTCCAAGAGAACGCTCATCTGATAAACAGCCGGCGGGGACTCTTCCGAAGGCCTAGGAAACGTCTATCGACGCCTTTGCCCCAAGATACCACAACTCAGCACAAACTTATGCCGGGCCGGACAACTGCCCGAGTCACATACGCCGACAGAGTGGTAACTTCTAAGCATGTCAAAGGGGGCCATCGGAGCGAAACCTTAGGACTAGTCTCCGTGCCTATGATCCTATCTTAACGAGTGCCTGGTCCCAACACGCTGCATGAGACCAATGCAACTGGCTTGGTATGGTTGAAGGTAGAGCCAGTGAGAGATTGTCGCCTCTATGGAGCAGTCGAAAAATCCTCTTCCTGGCCAAGGCTTGGACGATGATGGGAGCTCTCATACTGTGAGACAATGTCAGCTCAAATGCGGCAATTGCCTTGGTGAAGCAAGCCGCCATGATGCTTATCGCTAAAGTGGTCTGCTGTTGCGGCACTCAAAGGACGCAACGCTGACAACAAACTTTTTGCGGTGCAAAGACACACCGCTGGACTGAAGGTTTTCGCTGACTGTGCTGCGACTGACCTAGATACATCTTCCTGCTTTCTCTGTATGTCCGTTCCGCTCCAGGTGTATCCAACACCTTGATTCATCTTCACCTTATCAAGAAATCCGGATATGAATCAGAACGTCCTCACAGGCGACACTTGGGCCTTCGTACCAGAGAATAGAATGTTCACCGACATTTAGCACCCCAGAAGCTGGATCTGTGATGAATCTGACAACCCCGACATCAGTTCGATTGGAATCCATCATCGAAGACACGACCACAAAGAGGCCATGCTATCAACTCGGCATCTCGCATGCTGGCACAATAAATTACACAGTGCTCCAGCGGAGATGAATAACCTGTCGTTCGGAAACTCGCCTCGTTCGTGGACCGCCTTCGTGGATATTCGCCACTGTGGACACATGAGTAGCAAGTCGACAGCAGATCTTTCCTAACCCTCATCCATCAAGTCGCCTGAATAAGACGCGCAACACTGCGATCTGAAGAGGTTCATGGTGGCGAGGTGCGAAACACTGAAGGCGGTGGTATGAGACATCCCAACTGCTTGCGAATTTTGATGCCGTTCCTCTACGTCGACAGCAACCGCTGACTGAGCAGGCAAACGCCAACCGCATGAAATGCAACAACGAGCACGCGACAATGACCTTCTTTTACCGAGCAGGCTATATCATGTCATCCGGTAATTTATTTCCATACGCTTGTCGCCATTGTTCGCAGTGTTGATAGCCGTTGCCAAGCATACAGCAATTGGTGGCTAAAGTTGAGACAAAGTCTGACTTTCCCCAGCAACCTCACCTCCCGAATTGGCCAATAATCTCACAAAATGCTCGAAACGGTCTTCAGCATCGTCGACGTGGCTGACATGGTAAATCCAATTTGCGCCCTCGATATTAGCACGTGCCTATCCAACAACTATGCGCCTCACATCAACCGTACTAGCCTCAATACATCCCCAGTCACCCCAACCCTGCCACAAACGTGTCTCATACCCAGGCATCGCAGAAATGCTTGTCTGCGCTGCTAAGCCTCTATTCCTGCGTCCTCCCTCCATGTGGCTGTGGAGCAGCCTCATCATGGCCAGCCACGGAAAGTGTATATGATTGCGCGGCTGTCCTACAGATCGTTTCGATGCCCCTCTGAAGGGCATCATCGTCACCGTTGATCAATCAAGCCTTTCGCGTCGTCTTCACGATGCTTCAAGCCCGGTGGCTGACATGCCATAGGAGGTTGGTACCAAGAGAAAGTAGATATAGATGGCGAAGGACTACTCTCTCGTCTTGTTCAGTCCCAGCCAGCAATCACCCACTCGCCTTTTCACTCCACCTCCCCTAGCATCGTCTCGTCTTGTCCATTCCACCCCAACAAGACAACCACACAATCACAACCACAATGTCACCCTCAAGACACCACCTCCTCGCCCTCCTCACCCTAGGCCTCCTCTTCACCCCCCACCAAGCCAACGCCCACGGCTACATCACCACACCCCCCTCCCGCCAAGCCTCCTGCGCCGACGGCGAAGTCGAAGAAGCCAACTGCGACGGCGTAACCTACGAACCCCAATCGGTCGAGACCCCCAAAGGCGCCCCCTTCGAAAAAGACATCGGCGACCAACTCTGCAACGGAGGCGGCACCCGCTTCGCAGCCCTCAATAACGCCGGCGAAGGCCTCTGGCCCCAGACTTCCGTCCCAGCTTCGGAAGACCTAAACGTCGAATGGAAAATCACCGCCGCCCACAAAACCCAGAGTTGGGCCTACTACATCACCAAACCGGGCGTTGAACTCGATCCTTCCAAGGCTATCACTGCGGACGATTTCCAGGAGGAACCCATTCTCATGCTCGATCAGGACCATGATGCCCCGCCTGCTACTGTCAGCCACACGATTCCCGCGGACAGTTTGAGCGGGCACAGCGGCTACGCGGTCATTTATGGCGTTTGGTCCATCGGCGACACGGGGAATGCATTTTACAATTGCTTGGACGTTAATATCGAGAATGACTCCGCTGGAGAAGAGGAGCCGCCCACTTCTTCTTCTTCTTCCAGCGCAACTGCGACTTCTTCCACTGCGGCTGCCACGGGCACGGGCACGGGATCCACGGGCACGGCTGCTGCTGCGGTTTCTACTTCGACTGGTTCCGCGAGCGTGGGGTATGATCCCAACTCGAATTCGACTGTTCTTACGCTTTCGGGACGGAAGGTTAGGAGGGACTTTTGGGCTTGAGGATGGGCGGAGTGTTTTCTTCTTCTTTTTTGAGACGTTCCTTTGGTTTCTTTTTCGCAGTTGAGGTGCTCGATACCCTTTGATTTTGCTTTTGCTTTTGCTTTCGCATTTTCTTTGCATTTCGTTGGAGTTTGGCTGGTCTTTTTGTTCTTTCGTTTGCTGGGCTAGGAGTTGGGATTGGTTGGGACTGGTGTTTGGGGGGCCAGGTTTGTTGTATATATGTATGCCATGCATAGGCATTGGGGGTTTCGGGAATTTGTATAAAAAGTATAATGCATAAGAACACACATTACTTACTTCACGCTGGTTTCGTGGTAGTGAGAAGAAAAAAGCCCGGTGACATGATAAATGATGAAACGAGTAATTGGAAAATCGTCATTAATCGTTGCCAATGTACAGATCTGACTACTACATCGATTCATCAAACCCAAGATAATTTTCGTTTCGTCTATCACCCACCAAGCCTGATTCCCTAGCCCTCAACCACAACCACCATTACAATACTCCCTCCACCAAAAAAGATCAAGCCAACAACCCCGCCTTAGCAAGCCCATCCAAATCCCCTCCCGCCTCAACAACAGCCCTAACAGCAGCCTGACTCAACCTCCTCCTCTTATCAGCCGCCTCCTTCTCCCTCCTCGCCTTCGTCTTCGAGCTGCCCGAAGGAGCCACGCCGTTGAGAATCTTGGTGCTGTCGTGCGGCGTGAAATTCACGAAATCGCTCTTGCTGTCCGAAGCGACGGGGTGGCGCGGCGTGCTGTTTGTGGATTTTGCGCGGCGGTGGCGGGAGGTGCAGCGCGAGCGCGAGCGGGACGTGGAGGGGTTGCGGGTGTTGCGGCGGGGGATGCGCGGGGAGGTTAGAGGGGGGGAGGGGGAGGG